>UCOM01000198.1:0-108879 GCA_900474385.1 Ormyrus pomaceus
TAAAAAAAAAAGACATCCAAAAATCTTTATTTGTTCAAAAGTTATAGTCAAACAAAGAATGACCATTAAAATAACATCAAAAATCTACTTATTTGATTTTAGCCTGATTTTATTGCAAATTTTTATTTAGCTATAACTTTTGAACAAATAAAGATTTTTGGATGTCTTTTTTTTAATCGATAGGATTTGATCTCACCTTTCAAATGCGGGTAGTTAAAATACTGTACCGTTAATAATTGAGAAATTATGCGTGATTAAACGAAAATCGATTTTTCTTAGATTTTGGCTAAAAGAGCACATAACTTCTGAAAAATCGAACGTTAGGCCGAACGGGCGCAGCTTCCTTCATATTTTAACAATAGAAAACATATCCCAAAGTTACAGGAAAATCCGTTACCCAAATGTCATGTGTTCTCCTTGTAAGAAAAAACAAAATAAACTTAAAAACGTATCGAAAACGTTTAAAACCCAACCCAACTACTCGTCATTCAAACCCCAAAAACCCCACTCCATTCTTAAAAATCGCTCCTCGCAAACTCAATTTAAATAAAGTGTTTAACAAATTTAATTTAAATAATTTAAATAATCAAAACCAACCCAACCCCCATCAACCGCCATTCCCCTAATAATCAGCAACCTCGCAAAAACCCGTCAGCAGCGAAAAACCCTGAACCGATCCGCTCTACCTAAAGATTGCGATCGGGTCGCGGGGGGGGATTTCTTATCATCGGCATTAGATTTTGGCTTGGCCCGCGGCTTCTTGGCTCTCCGGCCGAGTGGCCACTCGAAGGCTGGCTCGCGCGCGCGCACGCGGCTTTCTATTCGCGGCACAGTTCCCCACCCCCCGAGGCCGCTCCACCCCCCGCCGCCCCCGAGGCCCCTGATCGATACATCGAGCACCTCCTTTTCAGGCCTGCACGTCTGCGGAGCTGCGTCGATCATTTTTTTTTTCTTTTTTTTTATGGGTAACCGCGGTTGCAGCGGTTGACGGGGTGAGATGGTGTAGTAATCGTTTAATTGGAGTTGTTGAAGTGCTGCGTACTGAAACGTAGAAATAATTATGCGCAGTCGAATAAATTTTAAAGTTTTTAAAGTTCTGCTTCTGAATTTAAGTGCGAAGGCTCACACTGTATATGCATGTACACAAATATTTTAATATTTCGTGTTTGCTTCTCAAAAGTTTTTAAAAAGTTATAAATTTTGTTTGTTTAAAAACAATATTTTTCACTTGTCTAAAAAAAACATTTCCGCCTAACTAAACGTATTACTCGTCAACTTACTAGGTCAAGAACGAAAATTATAAATGATCCTTTTACACGGATAGAATTTTTCAACGTAAACGTGGGACGGTTGGGTGTTAATTAGTACAGCACGACATGGAATAATTAATATTAAGTTCAAGTAAATTTTACTGATCTGTTCGGTAATTTTATACGGTAGTGTACATCAATTTTACTGTATTGTTGTAAGTATATAATAAGTATATATATATCTTGGTATACAACTGCCTTAATACCTGAAGTATATTATTTTGAAACTTTCGCATGCTATATCTTATTTGCGGCTGCTCAGGAGATCGGTAATTTTTACGAGACAGTCAGTAAAATTTTCTGCGCGGTGTAGTACTAATGAACGAAATTCCACATGATCCCACGTTTTTTAATGGTACCATTTTCAAAAACATCTTTGTATAATATTTACATAATTAAACCAAAAAAGCCATTTGTTTCTTAGCGCGATAAGTTATTTTAGCTCTCCTAAAACCCGTAAAAGCCCCCTGAAACCCCCTAGCCAGGTTGCAGCCGGCGAAGGTCTCGGCTGCCGAAATCCCGCGACCTTCGCTCTCCTCCAGCAAAAAACAATACTCCGCAATCAGAAGGAGCTCGGTCCGCCTCGGCGGCGAGCTCCCTAATTACGTGATGCGCTCCCAAACAACAGCCGTGCGTCGAGACAAAGGAGAAAAGTACCCGGGAGCCTTGAGAGCGAGATCTGCCGCATTCGAGCAAATTCGAGTGCGGCCGGGTCGAGGGCAGCCGACTGACACTGGAACTCCGCGGGGGATTACCGGCAGCGCCTCTGCTCTTCTTTTCCGACCTCTCGACGGTAGACGTGTTAACGCGCCGAGGAAAGGAGCGAGTCCGAGGGCTTCCCGGGGAGGATCAAGATTTTTTTTCAAAATTCCTTCTTGAAGGTTCTACGTAAGGGAAATATAAACTATCAGTTGGTAAGTATCGAAACATTTATAGACTATGGTTGGACTATACGTCAAAAAAGTATATTTTTAGTTGTTAAAAATAGCTGTTTGGAATTGAACGTAAATAAAAGTATATTTTATTAGTTATTCGTATTTTTAATATTACTTTTAATCGTTCTGTGAATTTCGTATAGTTATTAAAATGGAAAGATAAAAAAATCGATGGCAACACACCACGCAGATGAAGACTTTCTGAACCCAACGCACCTAAAGCAGCACAACAAACTGTTTCCCAAAATAGCAGCATGCAGTCAGAGCAAAAAAGCTCCCTTAACCACCTCTAATCGGCAGCGCCTAAAAATAAGCCACCTCCCCAAAACAGAACTCGCCCCCAAGCCCGCTTTGGAGCCGTCATTTTTACCGCAGCCGATGACGGCGGCGATGACTCCTCATTACCACCACCACCGGCACTCCTCGCGCTCCCCAGCGGCGCGCTCTTCTCTCGCCGCCTGTCACTTTTCTCGCTCGCTCGGCCGAGGGGTGGCCTGCCCCCCGCGATTTCTGCAGTCCGTGCAGAAAATCAGAGCCGAGAGAGAGAGTGAGAGAGAGAAGCTGCGGCGAGCGCCAGCAGAACCGGCGCGCAGTTCTTCGCGATCGGCCGACGCGTCCTCACCTTCACCTCCGGTGGACAAGTGATTTTCAGTCGGTGGTCAGAGCTGCCGACGCGAGGTGCAGTGCTTATTGGCTATGGGCCTCAGGCCCCTGTGAGAGTGAGTTCTCGGGGAGTTTAGCCAGCGGAGAACGGGAATTCTGGAGGCTTCGCGGGCAAGCTGATACCGATCGTCTTTGACCTGCGTTCAAGTACGTCGATTAGGGATGAGTGTGGGTTACGTAACTTGAGTTCGCGGGCAACTTTTTTTCAATCCCTCGAGATTTTTGGGAGCTTTTTTAAGTTTCTTATTTCTGCGTCTTACTGTAATGCCTGTTAAACAAAGACTATTCACGTCAAAAAATTAAAATTTTTTCGTAAATGTGTCATTTTCTTCGGTTAGTTAATATTTCCCTTAAGAAACATACTTTTCTCTTTAATAAACGCAACATCCGACGTTAAAAAATCGGCCAGTTTTCTCAAAAAACCACCGCCTATCTGTACTTGAAAATCTGAAAGCGCACGTTGAAGAAATCGCCGACTGCCAGGAACAATACAACGCCGAGCCTCCCCAGCATCCGACTAACTCCCTGCTTTACTTCCAGAAGGAAAAAGCCTCCCGAGAGCGAGGAAAAGGGGTGAAAAATCTCGAAGCGATCGGGCGGCGGGTTACTATGCGCTGATTTTCCGCCTCTCCGGGCGACGATGAGGGAGCGAGGCTTCCGGCTTGGCCTCGGCGGGCACGCATCCTCGGCCCTGCTGGCGCTGCTGCTGCTCTGGACGGCGACAATCGCTGACGCACAGTAAGTCAGCGGTAGCGAGCGCTTTCACGCCGGCACGATTCGACCCCCTGAGTGCTCCCGAGCTAATTGCGAGCGGAGCCGGGAGTAAGGAGGCGGGGATAAAGCTTGCATTCTTGCGACGTTTTTTAAAAAGACGCTGGCGAGCTTTGGGAATTCGATTTCGCGGGCGGGGGATGTTTTATAGCAGATTTATTTCGTGCGTTAGAGTTACAGGATAAGTTGCATTTGCAGCTGTAAAAAGCATGATTATACGTACAACTTACTTTTGTGTTTATATAGAAATTTGCTCGATAAAAATGCTCGATAAATATACTATATCAGTATGCTAAAGTTTGCTCGTGCAAAATGTTAGATAGATGCACGTTAGATAGATTGTCAGTGCAAGCCATCAAATTTGAATGCGCACATTAATAAGATTTTAATCTTAATTATGTGCGCTCAAAATCTCGTTTAAGATCTCTGAATTTCCACAGGGATAATAGTAATATCGTGTTCCCTGACAATCGCGGACTCTTTATGCTTAATTTCCGCTTTCGAGTCTACAAAAGATCTGAATAAATAAAGCAAAACAGCCCGACTGTCAGCCATATCAGGTAAATCAGGCGTCAACTCGTCACGCGAACCTCGTCAAAGCCTCGGTCGAATCCGAGCGCTCGCAAAACTTAGCGCAATCCGCCCCGGCTGAAATCAATGCTCCACGTGCGATTTTCGGGGGCGCGAAGGCGCCGGAAAATGGGTCAAGATTAATCCTTATCCCCCGCGTAAATACAATCGCCTTGCAGATTTGCAACCTTGTCCCAAACGAACTTGAATGCGTTAATAACCCGCGCAAAGTCAAGAGGCCCGCTCCAATTCCGCGGCCGGGAACTCGACGTAATGCGTCGCCTCATTGATCGTCGCGCGCGGCTTTCAAAACAAGCCCCTCCGAGCCCTTCCCTTCGCCAGCGGTTTCCCTTCGTTAGCTCGTGGAGGCTGGCTTTAAAAGCCGGGCTTGTTGCAGGAAGAGCCTCGAGTTTTATGATCTGCTGCCGGAGGACCCGAAGCTCTACGACAAGATGAGGCCGCCCAAGAAGGACGGACAGGCTACGGTCGTCTACTTTCACGTCACCGTTATGGGCCTCGATTCCATTGACGAGAATTCGATGGTTCGTACCTTTTGGGTTTTGGTTGAGTTTACATTTCTTTGTTTAAAAAGCTCCGATCAACAATCCAAATGACACTAATAAAATTTTAGACCTACGCCGCCGACATATTCTTCGCGCAAACCTGGAAAGACAACAGGCTCCGACTCCCGGAGAACATGACGTCCGAATACAGGTATCCGAAATCACAATTCCCAGAATTCAGCCCTTAAAACTGACCCTCTTCCTCCTTCAAGATTGCTAGAAGTAGACTGGCTGAAGCAGATGTGGCGGCCGGACTCCTTCTTCAAGAACGCCAAGTCCGTGACCTTCCAGACGATGACGATACCCAACCACTACCTCTGGCTGTACAAGGATAAAACCATCCTCTACATGGTCAAGTACGTATATAGCCTCGGCGATAGAAAGCCGAGCGGAACTGACGGGGCAATCCCGTGCTTGCAGGTTGACGCTGAAGCTCTCCTGCGCGATGAACTTCCTCATCTATCCCCACGACACGCAGGAGTGCAAGCTGCAGATGGAGAGTCGTAAGTTTTGGCAAAGGCGTATTTTTGTTAAATCAATCCCTTTGCTCCTACATATTTGGGTCACTTGTTCCTTTCATCCGAGCCTCATTGTTAGAACGAGCCATTATGCGCGAACCGAGTCGTTTGCCTGATTATTCTGCCGGGAAAGTAAAAGAAAGTACCCGTATCGATTGCGCGGAAAATCTTTCCAGTCGCTTGAATTGAACTTGAAGTATATTCGCTCGAATTTTAGCTCCATCCATTCCGCGGAAGCAGGCTTAATTAACCATTCACCCAGCACTTCTCACCAGATTCCCAACAAAAAGCACTGCCTCCCCGATCGCCTCCTCCGATATCGCAGCCGACCGCCGACGCAAAGCACTTGGCACGCACTGTTTTTCCTTACCCCCGAGGGGAGGGGGCGGAGTGCTTTGTGTCCCGGTCGGCGTTTCTCCCTTTGAGGCGGCATTCGGAGAAAGAGCCGCGGGGCTAAATCGAGGCGCTGAAAGCCGAAAACTCGGTCAACAGTTTCGCACACCACGGACGAGATGATCTTCCAGTGGGACCCGGATGTGCCCCTCGTCGTCGACGAGAACATCGAACTGCCCCAATTGCAGCTCGTCAAGAATTATACGGCCGACTGCACTCAGGTCTACTCCACCGGTACGTATATGCACACACACATATACATGTATACCCGCGGAGCTCCGAGCGCTAATTGATGTGAAAGCTGAGAACGCTTTGTGAGAGAGGCTCTTTGTGGGGGAGTTTTTTCTCTTCGCGGGCTATTTTAAACGCTTTTATTATTGTTCCGCCGGTGGTTCTCGACGCGGTTGGCACTGCTTTCTCGCGCCATCGACAAGCGCCGCGCGCTTTTCTAATGAGGCGCGCCGAGATTTTCTGAATGCGATCGCTGCCGAGTGGCGGCCCGGTTCTTTCGAGTAATTGGGGAGTAATGAGTTCGCGATGATTTTCTTTTCTTCCTTTTTAAGCATGTTCGAATTCGAGCTTGACATCGGCGATTATTCCATTACTAGGCTAATTCCGGCTCCCGTTGCGGTGCGCATTGCGGCGACGTTCAATTTTTTTTTTTTTTTTTTTTATAATTCGAGCGATTTTTCGATGGATATATACTCGAAAATTGCCCGGCCAGGTAACTTCACCTGCCTCGAGGTGATCTTCGTCCTGAAGCGCCGCCTGGGCTACTACCTGTTCCACACGTACGTGCCGACCTGCCTGATCGTCATAATGTCGGTAAGTAAGTCGACAAAGCGGGTGCAAGACCCCCGTCTTCCGTCTCTAAGGCGGTCGGTCTGTCCCCAGTGGGTGTCGTTCTGGATCAAGCCGGAGGCGGCCCCGGCCCGGGTGACCCTCGGGGTGACCTCGCTGCTGACCCTCTCGACGCAGCACGCGAAGAGCCAGGCGTCCCTGCCGCCGGTCTCCTACCTCAAGGCGGTCGACGCGTTCATGTCGGTCTGCACGGTCTTCGTGTTTATGGCCCTGATGGAGTACTGCCTGGTGAACATCGTCCTCGTCCTCGGCGAGCCGGCCCCCGAGGTCGTGCCCAAGGCCCCGCCGCCCCCGCAGCCGGCCCCCCCGCCGGCCCCGGGGCCCGACAAGCTCGACAAGATCTTCGACATCGCCAGCAAGGTAATGGGGAGCGAGGGTCATAACGCCGCCCCTGGCGCTCTTCCGCGCTGCCGAGACCATTTTCGAGTACTTATATTAGCTATCCGCTCGGCAGCGCGGAAGACAAGCGGCAGGGGTGAAACGTAGCGAGGCTCAATCGGCTCTCGTGCTCAAAGCAGGAAAACGCGCTGCTCCTCTCCCGGCGGGCGCAGAAGCCGGCCCAGCCGCCTCCCCCTCCCGCACCCACCAAGCTGCAGCGGGCCAAGGTGCGCGCCCTCAACATCGACCGGATCTCGCGCTTCCTCTTCCCGGCGCTCTTCGCCTGCCTCAACGTCACCTACTGGATCCTCTTCTGGAAGTACATCTAAGCTGCAGCAAGATATTGCTAGATACACAGCCGCCTCTGTACATACGCCGCCGACGTTATAAACTCCGCGGACTGAACTCGCAGTGCGCGACGAGCAGGAGAGATACAAGATTCGGAGATGGGACTGTTTTGTACCGAGTTTTTCCTTTCTTTCTGCCCTCCGCCGCCGCGCTCGCCGCGGGGGGCTTTCCTTGAAAAGTCTTTTGCTTTCGGCTTTTAAGCCGACGTCGATGGGAACATTGTTTCCGCTACTTTCATTTTTACAGATTTCGTTGACAACTTTAGTCCCGAGTTATTTCTTCCTTCTTTCGCTGTTTGTAAATAAATAAAAGTATTTTTGAGCACTGAATTGCTTACTTTGGCGTCTTCTTAAAGATTGATTGACAAAGAGGAGTAATGGAAACTTGATTGTGATTCGAGTGAAACGTATCGGGAATCGAAAACCGACCTAAGAAATATCAAATGTTAAAAATTGTTAACGCAAATGCTATTCATATTCTCTGAAACTATTATGCATATTTTTTCTTTTCATTCTAACGACGAAAAAATTAAAGAGTCTTTTAGAAATTATTATCCGCCAGGCTAAATCGTAGAATTACGTATGAGAGTGTATAAGAAAACGCAGTAAAGATGTAAAACATATAGCTATTTTTCGATTAAAAATTTAAATTTCAAAAGATTCAGGAGATGAAAAATTATGACGTAAAATTATTTTTAAATCATAATTATGCAATTATCATTAGGCGATTGCAATAAACTGTATATTTAACGTTAAGCGACTTCAAAGATTTACGAAAGTTATGAATTGTTTCAAACGTAAATTCAAGTATATCAGAGTTTAAAAAATTTACGGGCCTAAAAGTATTTGGATTTATTTTGTTTACTACGATAAAATAAATTGCAGAAATACGTGACTTTTCAACATTACGTCCAGTTAGAAATTACACGTAATAGTGAGAACTTTTAGTATATTTATAATTGTTACATTGCTATACTGTACATGGAAAATTGTAATTAATCCGAAAATCCTCGGCTTGCCAATAGCACAAATTTATGTGTAAATATTCAAATTGCCCTAGTAAATATTTTCGAAAACTTTTCCTTTTTTATTCAGGTATGTTGTAAGCTCAAAGCTTATCGGTACTTTACTGAGTAGCACTTCCGAGAGTTGGGTTAAATTATTCGTAGAGGCGAATTATTTGAAAATACGGTATAAATTAGGTAAAGAAATTAATTTATTTTTTAATTCAGGAATGTTTAAAGATAAGTTTACGCAAATTTGTATAAGAAGTCTACGAACTGATTCATTTTTTTATTGTTGTTTGTTCGAAACTTGAGAGTCAGAATAATAATTATTACTTTTAAAGATTTAAATAAACGTATGTATTCCTTAATTCAATTTCAGGCTTACTTTAAATATAAATTATTGATTTATCGACACTTCAATTTTCTCAATTTATTTGACTACGTATACTTACGAAAAAAATTACATCTTGAATCTACATAGTATTTATCTAACGCAATAGTTTTAGCAAAATATGCATAATTTAACAATATATACACATACCTATTCAAATCAATTGCAAAAATTAATGTGTCGGTAAAAAATGCACACTGAAAAATCACAAAAACAGATCGTATTACGCATAAGAAGATTGCAGAGGATAATTCCAGCTTAAAATTTAGAAGAAGAAAAGAAGATAATTGCTTTTCATTCACTGCGCGCAAAAAAACAATTTTCACTTCTTGTGCTTTTCTATTAACGAGGAGATCGAATAAATCGAACATATTGTAACTTTAAGGATAAATAAATACGTACGAAGAAGAAACCGACGACGAAATGAAACGTTCGACAAAGTCAACGATGCAGTTATGTAATCGAGCGAATTTGACTTTGTACTTTTGTCTCTCCGACTATCGAGGATTTCAGAAAATCGAATTCTGTTCACTATCGTGCGACCTTTTCCGGCCGCTGAGATGTAAAGAAAAAATCGTTGTAATTTAAGCACTGGTGAAAATACAGAATACTTATTAAGCGACGAATCAAGTTTTTTACTTTTCCGCAACCCTGATTAGTGAAGTTTCTTTGTTTTTGATTAATTTTTCCTTGGAAAATAATTAAATCAATGGGACTTTAAAATTTCTAATTTGCATCAAATAGTTTTCTTTTCTTTTTTCTATTATTTAATTAACATTGATTTCCCTTAACGAAACTTTTACATTGCTTGTAAATGGTTTCGTTAATTGTGCTTACCTATGCCGTTTTCTTAACGCACTCCCATTAACTTCCAATCTCTGCAGTCGTAACAGTAAATTTGTTTATTCAAATGGCCGTATTTGAACGACTGAACTACTTTAGCAAACACATATAAATTAATAAACAGCTAAAGCGCCCGGCGCAAAAAGCTCTAAATTACCGACACCTCCGTCGATAATCCCTCTTCCCCTCCCGTCTCGGCTCATCCTCTCCGCCCAGAAAATCCCCGCGGAGCGCTGAGGTTCCCGCGCAGATATATCCCCGCGCGAAAATCCGCGGCGCAGCTGCGCGCGCGCAGGACCAAATCAGCGCTATTGATTTCGCGAGCGCCGAGCTGTGCTCGACGACTCGTGCTCCCGACGCCGCGTGTTGATGCGCCCCGAGGAAGCCCGCAAACACCCTGACCACGCCGGACCTCAGCCAGGAAGGACTCTGGAAGCAGGTAAGCAGCAAACGGGGGAGAAGAGCGGGACGGAGGTTTGGTTGTAGGCTGGATTTTCTTTTGGAAATGTGGATCTGGGCTTGGGGGTGAGGGAGCTTTTTGCTCGAGGTTTTTTCAGCGATGGGGATTCGGGAGGAGGGCATTTCTTTAGGTTTTCGCTTCTTTTGCTTTAACGCCAAAATTTGGATAGCAGCAACGCGTTCGATAACACTGCACGTGAGTTTTTTGTTTGGAAGCTTTCTATACATAGCCTTGTGTATATTTTTAGAGAGATCATTTTCATGGAAAACGATAAAATTTTAGAATTTACAGTCCCGATAATGGTTGTGAATGAATTTTTAGAGCAATCCCGATAATGGCAAGCGTGACGTAGGTATAAGTAATACCGAGAATTCATCGTGCTTACATTCCGCGATGTGTTTATCTCAGCCGGCATCGGAAGAGCCGGTATTTCTGAATGGAGACATGAAATGCTGCTTTTATTGCTCACTTTCATTCATATTTACTTTCTTGCTTTAAATTGAATGGAGAAGTAAAGTTTCTTGCTCTTTATTTTTTACGAGACGCGTTGCTCAAATTTTTATTAAGTGAATAAAAATTCTGCGTCGGGACTAAATAATATTCAATATTCTACAAGAAAATATTTTTTACAGCTATATCGTTTTTTTTGAACTATTTCAACAACTGTATCGACCCAAAATAAACTCGTAAGAGTACATAGATTTTCCTAAATTTCAATTGCCTGCTCAAACAATATCCAACTTCCCCTTTGAACAATCAGCCGAAAGCTCAGCCGTCCCGTAACTTTACAAATTCGATGCACATCCAAAAAAAGGTTCCACCGGCCAGCCGACTTGACAACTCCTCCGAGCTGGACGATGATACTTCTCGCTTGGTCGTCGTCATCCAGCCGAAGGCGATCAAGCAGCAGCAGCAGCGGAGCAAGATGGATCTGCCCAAGGCGTCCTGGACGAAAAAGATAGTGATCGTGGCCTGCTTCCTGCTGGTCCTCCTCTTCATCATCTTCGAGAACTCGTGCATCTTCTGGGGCCTCTCCCGGCGCATCGTCCTCCGCAAGATCAAGTTCCCGCCCGGATCGCAGGCTAACTTCTTCTACAGGGGACCCGACGGAGAGGTCAAGGTCGAGGAGATTCCGCTGGACGAGGACGCCGCGGGCTTGGAGAGGAGGATTACCAAGGTTCAGCTGGTGCCGCTCTGGACGAACAATGATACCGTCAAGGTGAAGCTTTGGGCTCTTTGTGACCGGGAATAATTATTAATGAATTGTCACTTTTTTACTGGAGGTATTTCACCGGATTAAATATAAATCATGATTACAGAGTCATGTATTCATGGTTATAATTAATTAATGCATATTAATGTATTCATCATCACAACTGTCGAATATTCATAAGACACACACATCTAAAGTCAGCGCGTCGTTATTATAATTACTTAACTATAAATCTTACTTAACTTTGAAGCAGAACTCGCTTCGCTTTATTTGCATTTTTTAATGGCACACTTTGTTCTGCAGAGAGTGGATTAAAAAGATCAGAAAAAGCTTCCGCTCTAAAAATATTTAAACGTACTTCAAAGTTTCCAGCAGCTTTTCTACTCTCTTTTATACTTTCAACACAAAAAAGAACCCTCCCTTTGCCTCGGATTGAATTTTTCCTTCGTCCCGAATCGAAGCAGGAAGCGCAGGACACGCCGCTGAAGTACAAAGTGCTGCGTCAACAGGGCCTGATAGCCAGCAGGCAGCTCCCGAGTGCATTGATTATCGGCGTGAAGAAAGGCGGCACTCGGGCTCTGCTCGAATTCATGCGTCTCCACCCGGACATTCGCGCCGCCGGCTCGGAAGTGCACTTCTTCGATCATCATTACGCGAAAGGCTTCCATTGGTATAGGTGAGCTGCTTTTGATCATTAAGGAGGACGCTTACCCTCGGGGATTTTCCTTTTTCTTTCGAGCTTTCTATTTTAAAATTAAAGTGGATGGGTTTGAATTTAGCAAAAATTTAATTGTACTCAATACACATAAAAATAATGAAAAAGACACAGAATGCCGGCGACCCTCGAAGGCCAAATCACCATGGAGAAAACCCCGTCGTACTTCGTGACGGCAGAGGCTCCCAGACGCGTCCAGCACATGGACCCAGGCACGAAGCTCATCGTCGTGGTGCGAGACCCGGTGACCCGAGCCATCTCCGACTACACGCAGGTGAAGAGCAAGCGGGTAGGTATGCCCCGCTTCGAGGAGCTGGCCTTCGTCAACGGGTCCCAGGTGGTGGACACGACCTGGGCCCCGCTGAGGATCGGCGTCTACGCGAAACACCTCGAACGATGGCTCAACTACTTTCCACTCTCTCAACTGCTCTTCGTCTCCGGGGAGAGGCTGATCGCCGATCCGGCCGTGGAAATTACCAGGGTCCAAGACTTTCTGGGACTGAAAAGACTGATATCGGAGAAGCACTTTTATTTCAACGCTACGAAGGGCTTTCCTTGCCTGCTCAAGTCGGAGGAACGAGCTACACCGCATTGCCTTGGTATGATTTTTTTATGCTTTGGCTAAATTTTGCTAAATCTTGCTGAGCTGGAATTGTTTCGACAGGCAAAAACAAGGGCCGCAGTCACCCCTTCATCGATCCAACTGCCATCCAGCGCCTTAGAGACTTCTACAGACCATTTAACCGACGTTTCTACCAACTGACCGGTATAGAGTTTGGTTGGCCGTGAAACTCTTACAACGAATCGCAAGTCCATCACAGTTCAAGTCTAATCGTAGCTTTACTTATCGAAGGACCTTTCATTCTCTTCTTAAGCTCGAATTGAAAGTTTTTATTACTCTCAGACATGAGGACTTCGAGCAAAGCTCTCAATCGTCAGTTTTTAACTAAAAAAATGCCACTGCCAAGAATGCATTTTTGTGCTTTAGCGTTAGATATCTTCTATTATCTAATGAAATGACACAATTGTCTATTGTGATAAAACATTAACTTTCGAAAACGTGTTCTGCAAAATCAAAGATTCAAGAGATGCATTCTTGTTGGTGATATTCAACAAGTCAATTTCTCAGAAACAAAAGTTTGGAGACTTTTTAAGAAATTATTAACGTAAAGTATTTCGGTGCCTCTATATGGTAATCGGTCCTTCCAGTACTCTATCGAATGAAAAGTTAATCTCACATATCGTAGAAGCGTCTTTTTTGCTTCCGTCGTATCGATAATTTCTTGTATAAATCTTTTCTACTAATCAGTATTATTCGTACCTTTGTATACTATATACTATAGTTTTACGAGAGAGTTGAGAAGGATAATTTAGTTTCTGCTGAAAGTAAAAAGTTAGTTTTGTTGAATCTTCTATCGCGAGATTATTTTCATTCAAAATCTCTAATTTCGATGCTATTGTTACATTGTTATGGATAAAGCAAACCTTTATTGATTGTTCGTCATTAGAAAAATATGTAATACCTGTAATAATAATGTAGTTACATACGTTAAAACGTGCACAAATTAAGAGATTATTAAGATAAGGTTATTGCATATCAAAATACGACGAGGTCACGTGATACTTCCAAAATAATGTTTTACATTTCGTTTTGGCGAGACTGAAAATCGTTAATTCGAAAAAGAAAAATTGTCAAAGTAGTAGTGTAATTTAGAAGTGAACAAATTTGTACAAATTACTTAGTACTTAGCTCGTAAATTAAAAAAAAAATTTGCACGAAACACTAAGCTCTATCCTCGAACGCAAAGGCACTTGCATCATTAATCTGGAAGTTGCTTTAGTGCACTTCAGCGCTTATACTAACAGCTCTAATGTAGGAACTCGTCATAGTTTAATTTACGTCTCAAGTATCATTAATGTATAGCTAAATTATGATTTTATACACTTGAAACTGTACACTTTGAAAATAGAGGTGAATTTGCACAATAAAGAAAGTAAGTGATATAAATCGTAGTGTTATTAATAAACGATCATGTAATTATTAAATATTTGAATGAAAATTGGATACGGTCACTGAAGCAAATCATGAAAGATAATTTAAGATTTTGGTATTTTGAAAATACATGGACAGGATGTAATTGGTAATTAAATAATTTAATCACAAATTCCGTTTTACTTGACAGTTTTATTGCTTAGTAACATATTGTTTTTTTGTTTTTCTTATCGAATTTTCTCATGTAGAATCCGGTAAATAACTTCCGTAAATTCACAGAATGCTACAATCTTTGAATACTGCTTTATGTACAGACGATATACATCTTATGTATACAATATCTGCTTTAACGCTCCGACGACTTTCACGCGACACTCACACAAATGTTCCTTTTTACAAAATTATCACAGAGTATCTTAAAAATCTACATTACTACTAAAACTACATAATGCTTCCTGTATTTACATCGTTTAACTATCTGCTGAATATTTTCTCGAATGTAACGTCTTAGAAATTATTGCTGCACATCACTCGCTTTAGAATTAAAGAATGGTCTCTAAGTAACTACGAGTTTATCTTAAAATCTTAATTACAATCGACGGAACTTTAATTACATACAATATCGGCACTTGACGGCCGGACATCTTATCTAGATTACAATTAAGGCATTTCTCAGACACTCAATTGCGAATATGAAGAGATGATGACCGCGCGATTGCATCATACATGAAGTTCGAGCTAAAATAGAGTGAAAACTTTTCAGTGGCATGTAAAATTATGTTTAGGGCAACATAGAATGTATACTGGGGTATATTTTTCATAAAAAATTCGCAATAATTTAAATAAAATAAGCAATCAATGATGGGTAAATAACGAATACTGAATGATCAATCCTGGAATGATGAATTCAACTAGTCAATTCCAGAAGTGCGTAGACTTCTGTTAAGAAAAGTATCATGTCCAAGTTGCGATGGAAATTTCATCGCGTCCAGAAGATGCTAAGTACTTTCTGCAAGATACCCTTAAGTACCGCATCTGGACGGAAGATAATCTTCCACAAAATACCATTTGTCAGAGTGGCGTAGTTAATTCTCCAACCACACAAAATCGGTTGACAATCTGCTAAGCAAGCGCGGTCTGCTTGATACAACCAGCCCGTTCCTTCAGCAGATCATCCAGACCCTCCTGGGTGTAATAAACGATAAAGTCCTGAGGCGCCACACCCTCGAAGACGGCGTAAACCGAAGGTTTCAGATTGTAGAAGAACAATGGTTGGCCACGAGTTGCAAAGTCCTTTGTCAGCGATTCAATGACCGTCGCTGCAGTGTAGTCGGCGCCGTAAATGTGCGAGCAGTCGATGACCACTGGTGTTGATTCTCCTCCCTCGCGTTTGCCGTACTTTGTCACCAAGTTGCGGACGTAGTCCACCGAGGGGAAGATCAGGCAGCGATCGGGTGTGAGCATCAAGTAATCTACACCACGACGACTCTGGAAGGTCAGAATTGGATTAGTCTTTTTCTGATCGAATGCGAGGAAATGGGTTATGGTTCCTCTGGATTATAGTCACCTTTAATTTCTCCACGGAAATTTTGGGCCTCGCAGCGTGGTAGAGGATGAAGAGAACGTTGATACCGACACCGCAGGCAATGCCAACCTCCAATTGCAGCACTAAACAAGCGAGGAAAGTTCCGATTCCTGGTATCAGGTCTGATTCTGTAAAAATAGGGAGTAATCGCTTAGAGGATTCGTACTTTGATCGCGGTTAACTTTGCTCAATGAAAATACTTACTCTTCGTCCTCCACATTGGCTTAACCACCTTGACTTCGACCATGAATATTACCGCGGCAATAATGATCGCGGCCAGTGCAGCTTTCGGTATGTAGTAAAAACAGGGAGTGAGGAAAAACAAGGCCAACACCACGAGAATGCCTATCGGAAAACAATTATCGCGTTAGTAAACACGCTGTCTTATCTTGCCAAGACAGTAAATTGAGTAACTTACCAGTGTAAGCTCCTCCCATTGGTGTTCGCACGCCGGAGGCATTGTTGACAGCACTCCTGCTAAGAGATCCACTTCCGGGAAAACCTTTTACGAAAGAATTGCCGATGTTCGAGATTCCAATAGCGATCAGTTCTTGGGTTGCATCTACTGCCTTTCCGTTAGCTGCAAGTTTTTTTAAGTATTAATAATTGTAATTATTTTCATAGTCTGTATTTTTAATTATCCAAGCTTACCGAAAGCTTTGCAAATGGCTATATCCTCCATCAACGAGATCAGAGGAAGTACCAAGATGCCACTTCCCAAGTTGGAACACATGTCAATAAAAGAGACTGTGGTATTGTCATCTCTGGCATATCCGAATGGTGGTAGCTGAACAGTTGGCATTCCACTTGGAATGAATCCTAAAGTCACAACAGGTTTTGTTATTATATCTAAGTAGATATATTTATAATAAACTCTAGGTAAAGAAGATTACGTACCTATGAGATGGAATGGAGACTGATCAGCCGGAAAACTGTAGGCGATGAGCCCACAGATTATAACAAGCAATGCATTCCTAGAGGTACCAGTAAGCCACAGGAATTTGTTCACTACTTTGTGCTTTGTACTGTTACGTTGTTGCTCTTCAGTCCCAATAGAAACAGCTGCTATAGCCTGCAATAAAGTTTTCCATTTCAATACGGCTGAACAATCGAGAAAGAGAAAAAGCTCGACGAACGTTTTTCAAACATTTACCCGAAGGATCAGCAAGAGTCCAATGCAAGACACTCCAAGAGCAGCGTCGTAAGGCGACGTATTATGAATCTGCGCGCCGATGCTTCGCCACATTTGCAAGAACGTCGATCCCTTGGCCGGGATTCCCAAGATATCCTTTATCTGGGACGAAACGATGATCAAAGCAACGGCCGACGTGAATCCGGAACTCACGGGACCGGACACAAAATCGATGAGGAAACCTAGAATCACAGCAAGGCCGATTAATACTTGAACTCGAAGCGAGAAATCGAGCAGATAAGAGACTCGAACTCACCGAGGCCGAATATGCCCATAAGGAGCTCGATCACCCCTGACAGGAAGCAGAGGAGGATCGCGTGCAGGTGCGGATTCTCCAAGTGCGCGACCGTCTGATAAGTGAGCAGGGAAATAATGGCAGTGGGTCCGAACGGCACGTCTTTGCACGATCCGAAGAATATGTAGAAAAAGCAGCCGAGGAAACTGCCGTAGAGTCCGTACTGCAAACGATAACGGAATGTTTGATGCCCTTCTAATAATAACTTAACGATAAGCAGGCCAGGATTTATCCAAGGAGAAGCGAGCATCGTGCGGATTACATGTAAAACAGATCGTGTTACTCGGGCAGTGTGACGTAACTTATCGCCGCGCCCAGATACCGACGGATAAACTTACAAAGCCCAAAACTTTCCCCCCAAAATATTAAATGAAATGTCGGGTTTTACTGGCATTGAAAAGATTTACGTGGGTATAGAAAGATAGGAATAAAAGTGCAAAGGAACCCACCTCTGGCGGCAGCCCGGCGACGTTAGAGTAGGCGAGCGACTGCGGTATGACGGTGAGCCCGACGGTGATCCCGGCGACGAGGTCGCCGAGGGCGTCCTGCCCGTTGTACCTCGGCAGCCAGTTGAGGATCGGCAGCCGCTTGTAGAGGGTCTTCCGGGTGCAGGCGTGACGGAGCCGCCTGCCGAGCTGCTGCGCGCACGAGCTCAGCGCCCCCTCGCGCACCTTGCTCTCGTCGTCTGCCGCGTCCGGGTCCTCCACCACTGTAGGCAGTTCCATTTCAGTTAGAGTTCGTTTTATAGATCGGGATAGTCCTTTCGTTATTGAATTTCCCATAATATCATTCATTAAGGCAAAAAGGATTTTTATGATCAATCCTCTTGCCCATTTTTTTTAATTGTTGGGAGGCATAATTATCAATAAAGCAGATATTAACCGTTCGCTTTTATCTCACGAAAGAACTATCAGAAACTAAAGTGCACACTTCACTAATCTAAGGTACAAATTCTTTTAGCGTGAGCTTCTGTATTTGCACTGCCGCGTCATAAAAAAGAATGAAGATTTACAGCGTGTTATCACATCATAATTGTTTGCAAAAAAGAAAAAAAAATGAATTAAACTAGACTAGCAATTTCATTGCTAATGAATCTAAACGTTCGTGCATAATACAATGTCACGCTTAAACAACCAAAGTAATTAATGCCACAGTGCTCAAAAAGCGTATAAATCGTCCGGTTGGTTTTTCAAATTGTAGAAAATTGATTTTTTCACGCTCGCTTTAGAAAAAGAGCGTGACATAACCGACGCATTTTCCTTCCACTCGTTGAAAGAAATTAACTTTACGGCACAAGAACTGCATTTTTTTCTTCTGAAAAACTAATGACCGAGTAATTATCGGAAAAAATTTTTCATATTTGAGTGCGCGAATTTCTCCGAAAAATGATCGTTTCCCAACTTTACGCGACAGTAATTAAACATACCAAAGGCTCGCGGCTGAAAAAAGCGCAAATCTAAAAGTATAATCCCAAGCCATTAACGCCAACGGAAACGGACAATCCCCGTCGAAAACGCAGTCACAATTACTATTCAAGGCCCCCCAAGAAAGCACCTAGTTATCCTTCGAGAAAAAAAAGCCGCTTTTCCGCGTCGTCTCTCCTGTAACTTCTCCGCGAGTTGAGTCAGACGCTCCCATTTTCTTTTGTCGCCTGAACGATAACATTCCGCAATTCCGCGGCAAAAAAAGCCGAAGGCGATTTTGCCTTGCAAATCGATTCGTTCCACCCGCGCTCGAATCCGCGCCGGAGGAAAACGCTGGGAAAATCGCGCGAGAATATTGGAATTTTGATAGTGAAGTATCGAGTCGTTCAAGTATAGTTTATCGGGTAACTTATCGGTGACTAAGTTTGGCGAGTAATAAATAGTAGGGAATTAGGCGTTTAATTTGTACCGATTCGATAGAAAAAGAACGATAAGAAAGAAAGTTTTTTTGTAAGTAAAGTGATAAAGACGAGAATTCTGAGGAATTAGAGCTTTTGTTTCCGCTGAAAGTAGTTGTCAAGAAGCGCGAGAATGAGGTAATTTTTCCGACGAAGAACTCGGAGATTATCGTGACTCGCGGAGCGTAAATTTAGTTGCGTGAAAGAAAGTATAATTTGCCGAGCTGTAAGAATAGACGTTACCAATAAACGTTTGTTTTTGACGAGGCAAGATTGCAATTATGCAACTCTATTTCACGATTCTATTTATAACTGTAGTTTTTACACGCCATTTGCAATAATAACTAGATCATTTTTCTACTCTAAATGAAGCTGCAAAAAGTGCTGAAGCTCGATAAATCTTAAATGCTGACGTTCCGCAAATAATTAAGTAACTTTTATAAGGCAAAAAGCAGGTTTCGCGTGCAACGATGATCAAATTTTAAATGAATTTCTCGCAAAAAATCGAATTCAAATCTTGATAAAGACTCCATTTTTCATGATTCTTTTATAAATTATATTTGATTCGTAGCGTCAAAATAATTTTTTCAACTCGATAAATATTCATGTTTTCATTAATAAATCCACCTTAACACTCTGAAGCAAACAAAGTATAACCAGCGATTAGCGATCAATCTTTAACGACGCATTTAAGTTTAAAGCAGCGCAAATCCACTTAATACACAAAAGAAAGCATTAACGAGCCAATATTAGCCTCGTTCCTCAAACATTTGCCGTCCGCTCATAATAATTCCCCAAACCAATCGCAGATAACCTAGCCAAACATCGGCTCGAAATTACTTCCCAATCTCGACTCACAAAGCAGACAGCTATTCTCAAGCAAATTGCTTTCTAAAGACAGCAAGCCGCGACACACAGACTTACTTTTCTGGCATCCTCGTCGCGTGAAAAAAGAGAGAGTCAGAGAGTCAGTAATCGAGTCCCCCCGGGGATCGTGTAAACAACGTTCCCATAAAAATGTCGTTACTTGTATATCTTTCGAGGCATATACTCACAGACAAAGTCGGAGGAGCCGTGGATGTCGCGGTGGGACCTCGAGAAGGAGCTGTGCAGGTTCGAGGTGCCGTTGTCGCCGCTCAGGTCCAGGTGGGACTCGCTCAGCGCGTGGTTCACGTAGCCGCCCTCGAGGCCCTTGCTGTTCAGCTCGTCGCCCATGTTGTCCTTCTTCATTCTGGAAATTTCAAAGAAGCACATTTTATGAGCTTTGCTTTTTTCACTGTAATTAGGCTAATGGGAATTGTAATTTATTGCACATTTCCCATATAATAATCATTACTATTATAAGACGTCATTATAATAAAGCTTTCCTTTCATTCGAATCAACATTGAACTGTCTCGCCGAAAAGGGAAATTCGCGCTTCTTCAATTTAAACAAAAAAACAAAAGGCTTACATCACGCTTTATTACCCGCAAAGACGGGAGAGCGAAAATTGAGACGCGTTATATGCCACCTGCGCAAGTGCGGCCGGGTAATTGCCGGTCGTCTTATTTTTTTGTTTGATCGCACCTGACGCTTTCGTCTGGGAGGCTCGTAGATAACAATTAGCGTCGAACGCGCGACGGTCTGTCTAGTCTGCGCAAACAGATGGTTTTTGAATTTTTTCAGATATTTTTCCGGCCTCGATTGTCGCGAGCGCGCGACTTAATTTTAGAAATTGGATCATTTCTCGGTGGTGTTTAACAAAGTTATTCATTTTTTGTTTTTTCCCCGATTAAGAATTGATTAAGAATTAATTATGATGTACTACGATTGTGAAGAATCAAAATATTCATTTGTTAAAACAATTTTCTTTTTTAAGATGATGTTGTATACTAACAGTAAAACAGTGACAACTTATTTGAATTAGTTTTCTCTAAACTTCTTAAGATTTTAGAAAAACTTCATAAATAATGCAGACCAATTTTAATTATCTACGCGAGTACAAGAATTCTTATATGCTAACAGTAAACCGTTAATTACTTTGCTCTCTTACATAATTACACTTTTCATAAGCTAACAAATAATCATCACTGAAATTAGTACCTAATTACAAAAACCTTCAATCTCACAATACCTCCTCGAACATTTATTCAAATCCAACATATTGCACCTCCTTTTTCAAATTCAAAGCGAATAAACATTTACTGTCCTTCCCCCCCGGTTGCAATTAGCTTTTGTGTCTCGCCGCCACACGACCCGATAACATCGCCGCGTTTATCTCTTACTTTTCAATCTCCCGGTATTGGAGTATACATTGTTTGCTCGGGATGAAGAGCCGTAAAAAGTCAGTCACGAGATTCTGACAGCTCGTTATCGTAAATCCGCGGATTAAGGCTTCACGTGCCGGTCGCGGAACGAGGAAGACATGTTCTGGGGAATTCGCGAGGATTCCTTTGCGGCGGAATGTCCGGCGAGTTTCGGATCGTTGGGAGATTGGAGGAATCGAATTTTTTTGTTAAACGGTAATTGTTTTAAATGTCGACTGCGTTCTGCTCGATCGCTGAGATTCCATTAATATTCAACGCGAGCTGTGATTGAAGCTTGAATGCGGGATAATGGAAGTTTCATGCAAATGGTTCAAGGGAATGTGGAAAAGAGATCATTAGTAACCGTTATTAATCAACAAAAGAACATTTCTAAACAATCGTTCACCCGATCCTCAACCCGATCAATTCACCGGGCAGAAATTCAGGCGCTCCTCTAAAAAGAGCAGCCGCCGGAGCGACTAATCGCTCGCTCTCCCGAGGAAAAACAAGCTCTCTCGGCAATATTAATCGGCGACAATAAACAAGAGCACGTGCTCTCGGCTCCCACTTAACTCGGTCGGCGCGCGCGCGCAAGTCTTCCGCGGCGGTAATCTCCGCCGGGTCTCGTGACTCCGGGCCGGTCATATGACCCAGGCGACGCTCCTCTTTTTTTGTGCGAGACCGGTTTCTGCCGAGTCAGCGCCGGCAGGGCCGCTTCGCGCGACCGTTGCCTGGCGGAGCTGGATTTTTAGGCGGCGAGGATGCACGTTTGCCGATCGGTTTTTCGATCATCTCGAAGGTGGACGCACTTTCCTGAAAAGGCCGTCTTTGTCATGCACATAGAAACTGCACACATTTTAGAATTGTGCACAATATATTTATATTGTGCACAATGTTTAAACGAACACAATGCTTCTTTTTAAACGAACTAAAGCTCTTTATTACTTTTTACTAAATGGCTTTTTGTAACAGACCTAATTCACGTCATTCTTAATTGCGATCGCCGATGAAGATACCGGCTACGTCCGACACTATCTCCAAAGAACCTTCCAGAACCTTTCAAGCGACCGAGAGAAAAGCAGCGAGCCTCGAATCATCCTCCCGACGTCGCTCGGTTACGGCGGGAGTCTCGCGCACTGCTGCAGGCATTCCTTGAAATTGCCGCGCGCGAAAAAAGCGAAATATAAAAATACGCTCGCCGGAGTCATATGACTCTGACGCGACGATTTTAATCGTAGAGCTTCGCGATGATTTTAATCGTTCGAGCTGCGAGCGACTGTCGTCACGTAGTTCTTAATTCCTTTTTTCTTTTTCACCGCGCGCGAGATAAACAGGTGAAAAGAGAATCGCTAATTTAGAGGTCTTGGTGATTTAGTGGCCTGCGAAACAATGACTTTGAGTAAAGATAAGAGCGGCGGTGTGGTCTTTGGAAATTTATTCTAATAGATAATAAAATTTGTCGAGGTTTAGTCGAAAGTTGCACAAAATTTTTTAAACGAATTTTGAAAGTTTATTTATGGGACGAAAATGGATTGGTAGGCACCAAAGTGAAGTATAAAAAATTTATTTTTTTTATTGTAATTACATAATTCGATACAATTAAAAAAAAATGAAAATCCAAAAAAACAAATTGAAACAAATTGAATTTTTCCAAAAGTCTCTCCCCGCAACCACAAACCAGCCACGACCAAAAAAAAAAAAAAAAACTCACCCCCCATTCACCTCCCGAGCCTCTTATCAGCAGCATTAACCAGCAGGCGTTAGGGCCGCATCGGAAAATCGGGGCAATTTACGAGGCTTGTGCAAAACTGTGTCAATAGCCAAAAGCTCGGCTCTCGGAGCTTGCACGCGCGCCGCTCGCGCGCCTTCTTACGTGGCGCAAATTGAAATGGGACGCCCGAGCGTTTATGTAAGCCGCCGCGCGCGCGCCCGCCGGGCCGCCGGCAGTTTCGCAACCTTTTACGCTTAATCATTATCGCGCAAGCCTGATCGATACCGCCCTTGCAAGCTCTTCCGAGAGTTTCACTTTTGCGGAGAGCTTTTCTCGCCGGACCGACGGAAATTCACATTTTTTTTTTCTGCGAGCGTTTTGGCGTGGGTGGGGATTAATTGCGGGATGAAAGGAGGCGCTTGACTGACTTTTTAAAACTGCCTGCGTTCGGAATCTTATTTTTTAAGTAATAAACGGAGATATTTTTAGAAGCTTTTCTGTATTCCATTCGTAAATATTTCTCAAGAAGAAAAGAACAATACTTGTTTACAAAAGGCACTATTTTTACAGTAAAAAATTACCATATCGCTGACAGTATTTGCTAAAAACGGACTGAGAACTTGCTCAAAAACAATTCTCTGCAAGAAAAGGTGCTTCGTACAAAAGCAAAACTATTATCATTCAAATGGCGTCTCTGACCAAGTCTTCCTCCAAAGCTCTTCCACAATCCTCGGCCGCAAATCCGGAAATTCTTAAAAACCTTAATCACCGAAGCCGAAATAATCTCCGCGACTAAATGACCGCGCATCAGCCGCGTCGCTCGGCTTCCTACGCTCGAAGATCGCGCCGATCAATAAAACAATCAATAGCGGCGCCACGTGACGCTCAATCCCGGCCACTTGTAGCAATTTTGCTCTCGGCGATGGCTCCTCGTGTTTACGCTTCGGCTTCCAGCGGCCGACAAACAAAGAGGCTCGCCGAGAACTCGAGTAGTAAGCGAGCGCTTTGGTCAGACCCGAACGATTCACCCTTCGTTTATTTCGGTTCGCGAGCGGCGCCGATATTTTTCACGGGAGGTGCTTTCTTTTTTCGTGGATATCGCCAATTGGGAGGGAAGGGGGTGAAGTAACTGAGGGTGATTGAGGTAACGAGCGGGAGACGTTTCGCGGTTTTGGACTGATTGCTTTTTTAATTAATGTGGGGTTCAAAATTTTGGTGTAGATTATTGGAGGTCGAAAAGTGGAAATGGCCGTTTTAGTAAAGAAAGTTAGATTTTAGAATTTTTTTAAAGAGTTTCCTTCTCGCCAGAACACCCACACGGAGAAAAAAGTTCAGGAAAAATGATTATCTTTTTTACTAAAAAGTCTAGTAATTTTTTGGCTTACGGGAAGTCCGATACCACTTTACTAAAAAGATAGTAATTTTTCCTGAACTTTTCTCTCCGTGCAATTAATAATGCATTACGTGAAGAAGGCACCGACAGAACGACCTTTAGCACCTCTTTCCTTATTTTCATCTTTCACTACTGCGCGTCCAAGCCTCGATCTTCATCAACAGCGTTGATCTAAAAATAATTCGCGTCATGTGTATACTCGTTAGCCAACTAAAAATAGCAAAACACCTAGAAACCGAGAAAAGTCAGGTCGCGGCAGGAAGCGAGGCGCGATAATCGAGCCGATAACGAGTATTGTTTACACAATTGACCCGAGGCTGCGGCTTATCGGCGCGCGCGGCTGCACTTTCTTTAAATGCCGGCGCGTCATGAATTCCCGGCCTCGTTATCGAGGCGCCTCGGATTTCCTTCCCTAAATTTCGCTCAGCTGCCGCTTCGTCAACTTGCTGGTAAGCTTTCGAATATTTCCAAGATCTTAAGATTTTAAAGATACGATTTTAGCGACGAGTCTATTATTTAAAGTTTATCATTACCCTCAGTGTCGTCTCCCCGCTGACCTCGTTTAAAACGCAAACACCTGTCGAAACAAAATATCCCGATAACCGCGGAAAATCGATCTTAATCGACTGGCATTCCTCGCTGCAAAAAAGGCCGACTCGCCGCTCGGATTTTTTCTCGCAAGCCGCTATTATATCGCCGCATTCCTCGGCTCGTCATTTTACGCGGCGAAATCGAGCCTGACGTTCGGCGCGCGACGTGGGAATCCGCCGGATAATTGAATCGGATCCAGTGAGAATCGGAAAATCGACTGGCACAATACCCGCCGGCAATTACGTCAGGATAATCGAGATCGTAAAACCGATGCAAATGTCGAGGCTGATCGGGATAATCGGATTGTGTAACGGCCGAATATGTGCATTAATTGCGCGCAATTTTGAAGTAATTAGCTAAGTAAGCGCAAAAAGTGGCTCGTATACGAAAAATGCATATTGCATTTTTTAATTTGAAATTCAAATAATTGCTAGCGGATCTCGAGATCGCGGGGGAATGTTAAGTGATCCAAATACTTGGAAGATTATAATATATAAACTTAATTTACATAAGTGTAAACGATTTTTTTTTTAATTTAATTGCGCTCAGTTTTTCAAGCTTGAAAATTGAGGTTGCCGTTTCTCAAATGAACACGATAAAGCGTCAACCGCGTAACGGTGAAAACCTCTTTTTAACAATTTTACGAAGCAAGCTCATTTTCGCGCCTAATCCTTTTATGCTAATTCGCAGATCGCAATTGACGCAATGAAAATGAAAGCCATCTTCCTCGAAAGGTTGAGTCGCATCGAGGAAAATGCGTGCGACATCACCAGCAGGAAAACGGGTAAAACGATCTAAGGTATATACCTTTCCAGAACCTCCTCTTCGCGAATGCACTCCCGCTTCTTTTTCCCGCTGCGAACCTCCGCGCTAATAACCCACTCCGCGAGGCACTTGTACTATCAGTTCCGGCCGAAACCGCGGCCGCCTAACAAACTCCTCTTTACATTGGCAATTACCACCTGCGCCTCATTATCCAACAGCCGGCCTCGAGCGGCTTCTTTCTCGTAATCCCGGCGGACTTGCATAAGGAATATTCGCGTGTGCGCCGGATCATTGCCTAATGGCCGGGATTTCTCCGCGGCGAGCCGTGAAATCGGTCGCCGAGCGAGACCGCCGAGGCTTTTTCCCTGCCCGCGGAGCTCGTTACTCGGTTGCGATTTGCCAAGAGTCAAGTGCAAGGTCGACCGAGCGCCGCTTCCGCGCGACGATGCATTTTCTTTGCACTTTCGGTCGCGCCGATTTCGGGATTGCGAGACTGATTGCGAGAATGCTGTTTCTTTCGCGCTGGGAGGTTGATTAGGGGAGGATTTTTTTTTTTTTTTTTTTTTTTTTTTTGGAGAAGGTAGTTTTTATTTAAATATGTTTTTTTAGGTAAAACCGACACACATTTATTTATATTTCGTTACTGAAATCGTTCATTTAAATAATCGCGTTAAAAGGATTTAAACTTTTTCATATAGCCAAGGAACTTGCATGTAGTTCTACTCCATATTACTGCAATAAACTTATGCAATCTTTAATTAACTCGCAGGCATTGCAAACTGCCAATATCACTTTAATTGTGCGACGATAAGAATTCACCAAGATAAAGAGCAATTAATAATTGTTGTAGTAAAATTAGACCTAACTTTTTAGCTTAGCCTTAAAAAAAACCGATAACTCGCGATGCGCGCAGGAATTGAATTGCTGCACTTTAACTGACTTTCAAGTGTCAATGACGATGCACCCGCTCGACACTATTCTTTAAAGGCTCTCGAGTACAATGATTGAATGAACAATTGCACTGTACTTGATAAATTTCTAATAAAGCCGTCGAACGATGCAACGTCGAGCTGCTAGCACCTCGGCGTCGAAGCACGAAAAGCTCGCAAACGTCACGACTAAATGACTCGCACCAACCTTAAATAGTGAGCTTCCAGTTCCTCTCGAAAATGAGTGGTTCTACCCTCGGCTCTCCCTCATCTTCCGCCGCGGGTCTGCGTCGACTTAACCTCGTCCGCGCCGAATAAGCCAATGCCAGGAGGAACGTTCCGCGCGCCTCGGCGATAACAGAGTAATAGACGGTGGCGGGCGCGTGCCGTATAAATGCCGCGGCGCGGCCGAATAATCCCGGGAGCCGCCGCCGATTTCCTCTTCTCCTCTCTCGCTCGCTCTCCTTTCGGGATTTCCCCTCTTCCGAGCGGCGAGCGCCGCGCCGAGCAGCCGCCGATCGACGCGCGCTCAGCTGCGATGAGAGCAGTATCGATCTGAATCGCGAGGCGGGAGGAGGGCCACGCATTTTCTCTTACTTTTTTTTTTCTTTTTCTTTCGCTGAGAGGTGAGGGGCTTTTTGGCGGATGTGAGTGTGGAGGTTTGGGGGTGGAGAGGTCGGCTTGGGAGGGAAGGGGCTGTGTTTTATGATAATACTCTAGATGGTTATTTGCAATTAATAATAGATTGCCTACTTGGTTGTGGACTGATCGATTTTTTTATTGGCAGTTAAACGATCGAAAACATTATTTGATAATTAATGATTTTTGAGATGTCAGAAAATAAAAGCTTTACGTTATTGTGCAATGATGGCTTTTTAAATATTGGATTGTGTATAAAGATCCGTCAATGTTTATTTATAATTAAGTAATTAAGTGGTTACTCACGCAGACTTTATTATTTTAGCAGTGCCAAAGTTCCTTTTAAAAATTAAAAGCTGGCGGCAGTGACAAAAAATTGTTTATCTTTTGCCAATTATCTAAATAGTATCTGTTGATTAGAAAAATTAGCACGTTTTCAAAACTAAAATCTCTTATAAATGATACAGACTGTACGCACAACATAATATATCCTTGTCACACTCGGGAATTTTGTTTGAATTTCATTCGCTCAAGTCACAACATTAAACTCATTGCGAATGACCTCGTAAAACTTTAATGCGTCATACCGTTCGAAAATGTACGAAAGAATAAAGGCAATTAAAAACGAGTGTAGGCATTTTCTCGACTGGAACCGACTTTTCGACTCGCGAAAATATCGGTAGTCTTTCGTCCATTCGCAGTTCGCATAAACGGCGGATCTTTTGATGTGCAATTTAAAATTTAAATTTAATTGACGAACGACACTAAAAGCGTGAGTTCTAAAATTTGAAGTGCGAATCTTTCACTCGCAGTTCGTCATTGAATCAACGGAGGAACTACGGTCATGTAGTAAAAAAAGTGGATTTCTCCTCGCAGAAAAGACTTGATTAGTCGTTTGCCTCTGATTCACTCTTTCAATTAGAAACACCGCAACTGTCAAAAAGAAGATGAACCTTCCAAGAATAAAATTAATCCCGCGGTCTCGTTTCCTCTGGCAAAAGCAATATCATTACAAGCTTACTAAAACTCACTAAATCGTGCAGTGGAAAAATCCGGCGTAAGAAGAGTTCAGTTGGATTGTTTTGTTTGCCGAATTGTTGACAAAATTCGATCGGAATACTCTTATTATTGATTGTGACACATCCGAGCGTCAACGGAAATTGAAAAGTCGAGATAATTGGATTGTTCGTAGCTCGCGGGGACGTAATTTATGCGCGTAAAAAAATTGAGTAATCGTTATTCAATCGGCTGAAAAAGCAATTGGATTTTCAGCTCTGCTCTAATCTTTGTAAAAAAAAGGGGCGCGCTTAAACAACGCGCTCGATTTCATAATTTCCATTTTTGAAACGCTCGTATTTTCTTGATAATCCGAGGTGTTAATATTTAAGCTGCGATTTGTAAATGTAAATACGGGAGATAAGAGCGTTACCCGTTTCAATTCAGCGCTTTTAATTTACGACTTTATTTTTTGTGCCTATCAATCAATGTTGCTTTATATACCAATTCATAAAAATCCCGAGATTACTCGCGCTTTTGTCAACATTCTCGGTCTGCGAATAGCCAAGTGTTTGTCAACTTTCGCATACCTTAGACGCTTTACGATCGAGTCTTTTTTATCCTCGGCCGTTTTCTAGATCTTTAGAAAGTCCGAGCTAAAAAACCGCGGAGCTTCCACTAAAAATTCAGCTACTTTCGAAAAATCCACTCCCTCGTCTCAGGAAAACCCAAACCCCTAAAATTTCAGGCTCGCAATGAAATCTCTTGCGCAACGAAGCAAGTTCACATCGAGGCTTTTTCCCCGCAGGCAGCAAGTCGCACTCGTCCTCAAGTTCACGGCTGGAGGCGGACGTGCCGAGAGCCACACGTCGTGGATCCCGCATCGGGGGCAGAGATTTTCCGAGGGCTTTCTCTTCTGACGTGAGCTGGAGTCGAGTCGATCTGCATCTTGGATTTCTCCGATTTTCTCCAGCTCGGTCGGGGACTTTGGGAGTCTGATTAGGCGACGGAGGTGGAGAGGCTTGAGGAAGAGACTTGAGGAGTTCAATGTGAAGATTTATGTTACGAGATCAATTCTGTAATCTCGTTGCTTTTCGTTTGTAAGTGCAACGAATCAATTTTAATGATTATGTAATTATAAAGCTGTTGTAAAATAGAGTATGCCTCTGGAGTTAAGTGATTTTAGAAGGTTTTACTGCTAATGAAGTTTAATTGAACAGAAGTTCTTGAAAGCATCTGTAATCGTACCTGCATCTTAAAAACAACTCATAAACTACTGCTAAAAGTTGACTCATTTTCAACATCATTACTTATCAATTCAAAGAATCCACATTACCAAATTTACTTTCTAAATGCCTTTTGCATTAACAAACGTGCAATTCCGCACGAAGCGCCAAATATAGCGAAAAGCGAAAACGGGTCCTTCACCTCAAGCAAATCATCCCAGCCGCATCCGCGTGTCATCCGGCGTTTTTTACAGCCCCGCGTGATAAAAAAAGGCACGTGAACGCCGATGACTAAACTCGGCCTCCGCCGAAATCTGCCCTCGTAAAAGCTGCCTGCGCAGAAGGGAGTCGCAGCAACGAGCGCTTTTATGTAAGCTGTTTCTTTTTTCAGCCGGGTAAACAAGGAACAGCGGCGGAATTAGATAAACTGGGCTGCTTCGCGGAGGAAGAGGAAGAGGCGGCGATTTTCAGGTGACTTATCGGGGAGGCTCGTAAATAATTTTTAGTTAAATAGAGGCGAATTTGCGTCATGCGGCGAGGAGTGTGGGTATTTAAAAAGCTTAATTTTGCAGTTCAGCGCTCTTAAAGAAACACAGGTAATGAGACTGCTGGAGATGACAGAATTATTGTGTGCGTTTTCTAATTGTTGGAGGTTAAAAGTCTCGTGACTGAAGTAGAGTTATTTGAAAAACAAACTACTACCATTTGTGAAGAATTAGTTTCGTCTTCCATTGTGAAATTATATTAAAGTTGAGTGAGCTTTCGATCTAATCTGGGGTCGAGGTGTTGGATTAAATAAAACTAATTGTTTTATTTACCAAAAATTTGACTGAGAACGTGAGACCGAATGACAATTACTCAATTTTAAGAGTTGTCTAAAACGTACAATATGTATTAAGAAAGCTGTAAAGTACTTGAAGGCAAAACAGAATTTTTTGGTAAATAAAAGAATGAGTTTTATTTAATTCAACACCTTGGCCCCACATATAGGAGCGAGAACTCAGTCAACTTTAATATAAAACTACCATTACTCGCTCCGAGTTCCAAACGGCCTAAATAAAAAATTATTTCCATCGAGTAAATTCTATACATACCCCAATTAGCATACAAACCGACCTTTCCAAACAAATCCGCTCGAACTTTTGCAAAAGCCTCTGAAACTCGTCACGTACGGCTCTCAAGGAAAGTTGGCAAAGGCTGCAATAAACTCGATCCCGGGCGATAAATTCTCGCTAAACCGACGCTTTAGAGGCCCGAAAAGGCCGCGCGAATTTAAAAACGCCGGTCGCTGAGAGCGTTGACCTTCGCCACCGGTCACGAGACCGGAAGCCCCCTCCCGTCGTTCTTATGATAATCGCCGATTTCGGCGGCACACTTTACCCGGCGTAACGATCAATTAAAGCGGAAAATCGGTCCGCATTCCGGCGTCGCGCAAAAAAAAAAAAAAAAAAAAAACCCGAGGCGAACTCCACCGGGCTGCGCATTTTTTCCAAAGAATAATGGAGCGATTTTCGCGCGGAGATGAGTCGAGGATGGCCGAGGAGGAATTTCAAGTTTACAGTTGGCTGGGAGGCGGCAAGAAGCTGAGAAAAAAGCGTCACGTGCTGAGGAAAACAGGTTCCGAGACGCTAAAGGGGGACGCGCCGATCGAGAGTCGGGCTTTGGTTTAGACGCTGACGGCGATTGGATTTTCAGGATCGGACTGATTGTTTTTTCGCACGGCGTGTCTTCGCGCCTTTTTTCAGGCGGGAACTGGTTTTGGGAAGTGAGGCGAGTGTCCAGTGTTTTAAATGAAGTGAACTAAGTGTTGGAAGCTATTTCAATGATTAGATTTGGTGGCTATGTGACTTAAATCTAAACAGAATGTTCATCACTTATTAAACGCAAATGCACAAAAATTTCGTCCTTTTCCTCCATAAATTTCTGCAATTTCTCTAATTCCGATAAAGTTAAGCGCTTCGTAGGAAATTTTTAAAATCAGTTAAGCTATTTTAGAAACAAGGCCGATATACCCCGAGCGTGACTCATTAAGAATATAAACAATTGTTCGCGATTACCAGTACGTGACAATGGTTCAGTTGCAATTCTCTGCCCGCATTACGTAAAATTAAGATGCTCATTTCGCCATTTACTTGCGAGATCTCGTCCGAAAAGCGCCGTAAGCTTTGACAGTCGACTTGGCACTGATAATTGAAGTAAGTTGATTGTTTGCTAAATTAAAGAGGTGACTTTAACGCGACAGTTATCATCTGTTGACTTTCAATCAAGCATCGGTATTTCATGATAGGTAAATATTTTTTGAAGATAACGATGATTCAAAGTTTAACATTTTTAAGATGTTTGCATTGCTTTACTTGATTTAGTAAAATATCATTGTAAGAGTAAAACTGCATTATCCTTAATATGCTAATCTACTGCATATAAATATTGATTAGAATTAAATTTCATTGAAATAATCTGTATTTATACAATTCATTGATTTTTAATTATCAAAATTATTAAACGAGTATTAATAAAAGCTTTTATTAATCACATCGGCATTTTAAGTAAGTACTTGGACTTTTCACGAATTCCTGTATCAAAATGCACTACAACTCAAACGTCACTTGAACCACATCCATCCCAGAATCTAAGCGCATTCCAATCCAGTTGTTTACCAGCATCCACGCGGCATCAGCTTGAACAAAGCTAAAAAAAAGCTCGCTTTCCCCAGCATTTTGGCATAATCCTCCTACTTATCCCCCTTAATTACTCGGGATTCTAATAGCGGCGCATTCCGCCGGCGAAAAACTCCGTCACATGATCTCGCGCTGCACAAAACGACAGCGGCGCGCAGGCAGTCACGCGCTCGCAGAACAGGTTTCCATCCTCGCGCGCGAAAGCAGGGGACATCCGCCGGCAGGATCGGTGCAGCCCCGGAAAAAGACCGGCCGCAGATCACGAGTCGGAGCGTTATTGTGCGCGCACGCAGCCGGTCACGAGACTCTCGAGCCGCTCGCCGATCGGCGCTTTTTGCTCCTTTTCTGCAGGCCGCGGTCATGTGATGCGGATTCTCTTCTTATTCTGAGCGCTGACTATTCTGCTGCTCGTTTTGCCGAGAGGCTTCCTCCGCGGCAGGCCTGGCTTTCCTTTTGTTCGCGGGACTCGGCAATTTTCTTTCGCGTCGCGGCGAAACGTTGCCAATGCGCTGGATGTTGAAGCGATTTTTAGAGGGGATGTGGGGTTTTGGCTTTTGGCTTGGATTTCTTTTATGGGTACTATGCGATAAAAACCGTAGGTGTCTTGTTCTTTTATGAAAATGCGCTCCAAGTATTTATTATGGAAATCTTACATGGAATTCAAGCAGAATTTAAATTTCATATTGGAAGTTATTGTTGTTGAAATAATTGTTACATTTTAGATCAAAAAATCATTTTCTATGTTTTCTCAATATGTAATTCACTAATAAAAAAGAAATATCGCAAAATAAGGAACACGATTAGGTTCTCCAAAATTGTCCTGATTATACGATCCAGTTTCTCAAAATATTCTTTTACTCCTCATGACGCGTCGAAATAAAGCGGAGCATGTGACTCGTTCAAGTGTACGTTTTAAATACTATATAGATGCGATTCATTGTTTTGATTCTCAATACTATGATTTCATCTATATTCATTAAGATATTCGATCTTCTAAATGAAAAAACGCATAAAAAATTAAACAAGTTTTCCTGGTGCATTAATTTATTACCGACGGTAAAAAAATATTACAAAGTAATTAAGTTTATGTTTCAGAGGCTAATCCAGATTACGCGATTACGTCTCAACTTATCTAATGCAAGAAGAAATTTTTCCAAATAACAATTAACGACTTAGAGACTCTTTATCTACTAATAAATAGCTGTTATTAGCCTGTGAATACCATCATAAATTACAAGCGACTAATGAAATGAAGAGCGGTAAAGTTAATTGTCCATGTTTCTGAAAAACTTCTTAAGAACAAAATACTTGGAATGATATTACACTTTTCTGAGATCATAATGAACAGGTTGCATCGGTTTGTTTACAAAGCAAAAGATCTTTGTCTCTGTTATGTAATTAGCATCTACTTTTCGTAGAAGATAACTGGACTTTTAGTTAAAAATTACTTGCTCTTTCCTCATTCCGCACTCGTACATCTGCATATACGAAGGTATTTATAAAAGCTCCCGAATTTCCTGGAACGACTATTTTTTAAAAGCAAAAATGAAAAAATAGAATTTCACGAATAAATCGCAATAAATAGATTCGGCGCGACAGCAGGCGCTTATAAACTTTACAGTACACACTACCAAAGTGACACAGGACAATCAAGCGACAAAACAAACAGCGAAAATAAAGTACGTACAGACGGTCTTCTCTCCTCGGTAGGTCCGACCGGCTCGGCCAGCATTGCGAAACTCGGCCGATACGAACCGCCGCGACTCGAAATATCGACGGGGCGACAAACGCAAATAAATCTCACGTGCCGCCGAGTGCTCTGATTGATCTGCTAATTTCTAAGTCATGTGACACGAGTTGTCGAGTTTTATGAGAGCTGCTCACTATTGGGATCGTTTTTGCTGACGGAGTTAGAGGTTTCCGGGAAAAGTTGCGGAGCTGGGGAGCTATACGATAGGGGTGCTGGACTTTTGGAAGTGTTTCTTGTGGTTTAGTGGATAGTGCTGGAAATTGGACTTTTGAAAAAAAAAATTCTTTTTTCCATTTCTTTCTTTTGCAACGTCCTTACAATAACTTTTCCTCAAAACGATTTTCAGTCCGATGTTAAGTAACTGCTTTTAAAAATAATTATAGTTTAAAACTTGCAAACGGAAAATTATTCTGCAGTAAACTATGTTTTGTAACAAAAAATGTCTCGGGCGAGTACAAATTGACTTGATTTGAAAACTTTTATTTCATTATCGTAGAATCGAAAATTTTCGTTTATCCTGCCCATAAATCTCAAAATCATCGTCCTGACACGAATAGAACCGAGGTAAAAACGCGCGCATGACACTGGGAACGGAAGTGTCCCAAGTTGCTGGTCATCAGTCGGCGATTTATACGCAAATTAGCTGGTCGCGACCACAAAATATGACTAAATTATTTCAGCGAATTCAGATTTGCTGCATAATTTTTTTGGGCCAACCGAGGCTTTTTTACTGGCAAAAATTTGAAAATGAATTATTATTATTCGTTCCCGCGACTTTGAGCGCAAAAAAACGAGCGCCTCGTCCTCTAAATACGCTTTGCAAAAAATTTTGTTTAATAAAATTCTAGCCTCTGGTAAATTATTGTTCATTTATAGTGAAAATTTTGTTAATGAGTATTTACGAAGTGGATCTATTAGCTTGTTAGGTATTTAGCGTTTTACAAAGAAGGCGAAAATTATTTGATTATCTTCATTATGTTGTCCACCTAATTATTGAGGATACATTTTTTTTTTTCAAACACGTGTCACCTTGAATTTAAACGACCGGAGGTTTCAAAATTGTCAATTTGTATAATCGCCATCTGTCGAAAACTTTCTCGAAAAACTGTTACACCGCTGTACTCTATTCTTCAATTGATACATGAATTGTTTCGTTAAAATTACTTCGAGCTCTCGATAAAACAAAGATAACCTTCTTATTTTTAACGAAACTGTATTCTGTGATTCAGGCAAATTTTCCGCACGCGCGAATTACAATTTTATGTAATAAAAGGGGCCGCGAAAACACGCAGACTTCCCTGCTCCGGCGTGCGTCAGGTGCCTTATTCCTAGAATTTAAAATCGGCGGATATCTCGTGTGGTAACATCACGCGCCGGTACTTTCCTGGATGATGTTGTTTTTGTAGAAATTTTACTACGTAAGGTGTGTGGATCGTGCTTCGGAGCTGATAATTAGCAGGTTTCGGCAGCGAAGAATTCGACAAGATTTTTACTGTTATTCGCACTGCATTTGCGAACAGAAGAAATAAAGTATTGGTCAACTTTGTATATCTTTTATTCATTTTTTAATTGCGCGATGTAGTTTTATTCATCTTAAAACTATTTTCTGGAGGAAAATAGTTTATCTGTCATTGGAAAAATCTTCACTGCGCAAAAAAATCTTAAATTACATTTTTGTCTTTTTACATAACGCCAAATTCCTCACCTCCGTACTATTTAATCTTCAGTAATTTAAAACGAATATATCTCCGTCCATTACGAGTAAATCAACAAATAAAGCACGTGTCATCAACATTTTTATTTCGTTTTCTGAATTCGCGCGTTTTCCTCTAAAATTTCCCAATAATTTTCCAACCGATTATTTCCCATCAAAATTAGTCAACAGCCCGATCTCCAAACTGTTACCCGGCAATAAAAACTGCATCGACGCACCGCGCAGTGTGTGCATCGCGATAAAGCCGCGAATGTCAAGTGCGCCGCGGAGAAAGAGGCGCGCGCCGAGGTCAACACACCTGCCGCTACCGGGGACGCATTGCGTAAGTGTACGCATAATAACCGCGAGCGGCGACCCCGGCTAAGGAGACAGCGCGGTTTCATTCACGCCGTCGAGTGATTAACGGGCCTCGGTTTCGTGTACTTGGCGAGGGGGAGGGTTGTACATTCAGTTTCATTCAAGGTTTTTTATCTGACAGAGTGTACATTTGGGTTGGTTAGTTTGTCGGTAAGTAATTGAGGTATTCGAGAAGATTTTGGAAAATGGAGATTGAATTATAAGGAGGTCAAAGTGAGGTCGTTTTATGGAAGTAAATATGCGAACTCTTTGTGTATTCACGGCAAGTCTATTCTGAAATATTTGCTTAATTCAAAGTGTGCTTTAATTTCGAAACACTTCTAATTAAACTAATTTTTTTATTTATAATTGTTTGATAAGGATAAATTCAGATTGGAAACAATGGTCTAGAAAATGCTCCCATCACAGATTCCAGAAATTAGAACTGTCACAGGACGTAAATCTGGTATGCATTCGCATTGATGAATCATAAACTTACAGTTTTTATTGCTACGCAATAAGCGCTATTAAGATCATTATTACACGAAGCACTTAATAGCACATAACAATCTCTTCCTATATTTCCAGATGATTCATTACGATTCACTTCGAGAATCACGAGTCGATGCGTTCGACCGTAAATAAAGAATTGCGAAAATATCGGACGTCATCACAACATGTATTATATGGCTTTGGTGTCTTAACACGTTTTTCCCAAATTAGAAAGGTAAGGATGAAAAGCTATTTATTTCCTTTGACGTCTTTCACCGATTTTGGTGACTCATTGTTTATTTGGGACCTCCTTCGATTCAACAAGTCAAATTAACAAAATTCCGAAAAAAATGCCGCAAGTAAACAATAATAAAATATTTCAAAATTTTTCAGAGATTACTAGAGATAAGGCCTGCTTTTATTATTCTGTATTATGGGATTGTGAATTAAATTTGTTCAAAAGCACGTGATATTTGCTGTGTCAAGAAACTTTGAGAAATCGATTAAACATAAGAAGCAGAAAAAGTGTGATTAAACATTTTCATTAAAAGTGACGTCATTATATAACAATGAGATTTCACTTAATGGAATGTCTTATTATAGTTTCGCGTTAAACACAATTTTCATTGCGGTATTTACGAGAGTATTTATCAAATATAAACTGATAGCGATGATAGTGCTGTACTTGACTTTGTTTAACTGCAAATTATATAAGAATGTTTATTTTTATTGTCTGCAAATAGTTATATGATAAGAAATATTTTGCTAGCATTAAAGAATTTTATTTTTCTACTAAATCAAGCCAATTAAAAAAGATCACAAGATACTGTCAAATTAAAATAAATAAAAAGCAAGTTACGTTAGTAAGAAAAGGGAAAATAAAGTTTTTACTCGTTTATCCAGTGAAAATCGCATTATTATTATCCTCAATGCTCTCGATATACAATAATCATAATTATTATAAATCAGTTAGGTACAGGAACAATTTATTTTCGTGATATTAATTAATAATAATTGCATAATCGTCGTACAATTAAGAATAAAGAAATCGTTAAATAAAAAAAGAACGAAACGTTATTGGCTACGCAGCAGTTCGACGAGTTCGCCAAGCTCTTGGACAGTCGAGTATTACAATACATTTTGTACAGCGGAAACTAAGACGGTAAATTTGTAACATCATACAGAAAAAAAACGAAACAAAGACAAAATACAAATAGTTTGCCATTAACGGAGCATCGAAACTCATTCATTCAGCGATGAGGTAATTCATCGTTATTGGTGTAAGAAGTCTTTTTATACATTATACATTTTTCTTAAAAATTCTCTTTTAAATAAGATTAGGTGCCTCGTTTCCGTCCTAAAATAATACTAGGTATAAAAATCGTAGCGAGATTTTCTTCCCGTTTTAAAAAAAGAATCCAAAGGAATTAAAAAAACCAAACAGAATTCGACGAGATTGGTCTCACCAATGACCGTCTGCTCCCACTGCGAGCAAACTCAGTACAGAAACTCATTAGGCTTTCATAGTTTCAAAGAAAGAACAAAGAAAAAACGCACAGCCGCGGCTTAGGCTTACGTTCGACGGCTTACTGCACTAAAAAGGCACAATTCATTTTCCGCACCCGATAAGACAAATTCGCACGAAGAGATCAATGTTTAATTATTTTATTATTACTTGGTTTTGCTCAGCCGCCTTAAAGTTCTCGTGCGCAGTAGCGAAAGTTTTTCTTATTCAATTCTTCAATGCGAATAACCTTTTTTCTGTTAAGGTATGGCTCCGGTAACTTTATGTTTATTAAATTTAGAATTTTGATTTATTATAGCTTTTGACTATTTGCATACTAAAAGCAGTATTGCTTTTTTTTCATAGATACTTAAATTGATTAAGTAAAATTAAAAATGCTTTGTTTTAAAATTTGTAAGATAAAATACAAATCCCGATGTAATATACGATTAATTATACCCTACCGTTAAAAATGTTGTGCATCGCTGATAAACTTCTAAATCTCTTAATGTTAAGGCAGAAATGTTATCAGCGAAAATTCTCTTAGCTATGCAAACATTCAAATTTTGTAAAACTTTACAAACTTTATTCTAGATTCTAAAAAATGTAAAAACACCAGAGTCAGACCTTAAAAGTCTCAAAAACGTTCTTCTTTTTTTCTTTAATGTTACGTTTTGTTCATTTTCTGTTTTTAAAATGCGTACGGTTTGTATGTTACAAGTGTTTGTTCGACGACCGAAAAGTGGCACAATATCGATGTGCCAACGATTGTCGTCGATGACTCCTTTTCCTTGCTTCGCAGATACATTACACATTTTAATTGCGTACCCATGAAGCAAGAAAAACAATGTGTATATATATTTATATATATAATATATTATACATATTATATATAACTTAGATAATGTATGTATATATAATATACATAATATCTGTAACCTTATCGACTAACCTTTTTCATGTTTTCTTGCATGTATAATAACTTTTTCCCTATGTAAAATCTAGGGTCCATGGCAGACCTCGATAAGGCGATTAACTACGCAGGCTCTTTGTACAGTCGATCGGAGACAATAATATTAATTAATAATAGTCATAAAAAAGAGGCAAACCGTACCTATCCAAGTCTTTCGAAGTGTGGGAAAACAATAAAAATAAAAGAGGCTTTTATTTAAGATTCGATTTTTCGCCCACTGTTGGAGCTTGGTCTCGGATTTCGTTTGTATTTACATTTTTGTAAGCAAAGCCACGCACTTTCTCGGTGTAAACACCTTTATAAACACACAAAAACGACCTTGTTTATAAATACTTTCTAATTTATAATTAAATTAAATAACTAAATAATTTTGTTTAAAGCCTTTCATTGCTAAGAATATAAAAATTAGTTGCAACTTAATTAATTAAGAACACGCTTCTTAAAATTTTGAGCCATTTTTGTCAATTTTATCATAAAAGTCTTTCCACCGAGGGCTTTGCTATTACACGCATACACGCACACTTTCACATTCGTAGTTGCGCAGAATACGTTAAAAAATAATTAAAAAAATAATAATAAACAAAGTGTTCGTTGGTTCGTTCATTTTAGACCGTTTTTTTTTTGTAATTAACAAACTCGCGACGAGTCCTTAGCTTTCGTTGCGTTGCTTCGCTTGCGTCAATTTTGCGTCTTTCAAAATTTCTGCGAAGAACAACCGTGGAAGCGCTTCGGAAAGAAAGTTTCTCCGGTCTCGTTCTCGCCGTTCATCGAACGACAGAGAAGAAGCGGAAACTGTGCACTTTTCGGAAGATGCTGTCTTCAAGGGGCGTTTATTCTAGCGCCTTCACCTGAGCCATGATTTTACCCTCCCATAAAGGCAGAACCTCGGCGTCGTCGGTTATCTCTTCCTGGATTACTTTCATGTCCAAATCTTCACATTCGGTCTTGAAGAAATATCTGCAAAAGAAGTAAAATTTGTACTTTAATTTATAATCTTTACTTCGAATTTGATTAAGTACTGCTTGAAAATTGTTAGTAATGGTTACCTGTAGCTGCCTTTCTTGGGAAGAACATCCTTGAATTGTTTAAGGGTGACATTGTAGCCTGATATCTTCGTTCTGTAGGGCACCTTCTCGTCGCAGAAGCTGAACACAACGGTGGTAAAGTCACTGACGGCGTCCTGCTTCGTTCTTCTGAGGGTTGACTGATTCGACTGCATACACGACTGCATTGGTGGTACCAAATCATATTCCTGCTTTACCACGCTGCTGCTACCGCCGCTGCTAGGATATCGCAGTCTGATTCGGTTCTGTTCGAATTCTAACCTCCTCTTTGCTTCTTCCAATTGTGTTGCCTGTACAAGTAAATCATTTATTTAGTATTATCTACAATTAGTTATAAATTTAAATTTATAAATAAATTTTGAACGCTTCAACTTACGGTGTGGGGTTGAGGAAGTAGCGGCATGCCTGGATCCCCGACGAACGGCTGCTGAGGTAAGTTGGGGAATTTCTTGCGATTAAGCTTAGCATTGATACTAGCTTCGGGTTTTCCACTACCAGAATTGCCATCAGTCTCCTTCAGCCAATTAAGAAGTCGGCTGTCTTTGACTGGCACTGGAGGTACATCGCTCACTACTGAAACGCCACTATCTGTCAACTCAGTCATTGACTTTTTCGTGGCTGACGATCGAGTTGCATCCAACCTTCGGAAACGCTGATCTTGACCTACAAGTTAATCAAATCCAAAATTACATATAATCATAAAAAAGTAATCTTCATCTATCCAATTTTTAGAAAATTCCAACGGCAATAACTGTGACGAAACTATAAACCCACCTTGAAGATATAAATCCTGCTTATGAAGCGAATCGGCATAGTCTGAGGGTACGGACTTGCTCTTGGGCAAATGTGATCCAAGAGAGCTCATGCTACCGGCACCGTGTAGCTCACCAGCCTCGGGGAAGTCGTGAACGTTGCCGCTGTCCCCGGAGAAGGTGGAGAACACGTCCTTCTCCTTGCGCTGGCTGCGATACGAAGGCGGCCTGCTGCTGGGATAAGGATGTGTGGCTCCGGCGATGCCTGCAACCATTTGCTGCTGCTGCAGCAACTGCTGGCGTCGGCACTTGTCCGGCGAACGCGGCCGTGGCGAGGCGAGTTTCGGCGAACGCGACGGCGTCAGGTCCGACCACACTCGCGAGACGTGCTGGTCGAGGATGGCCTGGTCGCTGTCCTCCTCGAGCTGCAACTTCTCGCGCAGCGCCTCCGCGAACATGCGCGACTGCTGCCCACTCGACGACAGTCCCGGACCTGATTGCTGCTGCAACCCGCCACCGCACGGAGGACCGCTCGAAGACTCACATATGCTGTCACTGCAATGAGAATTACAAGAATATTAGAAATTTCTAACTTTACTATAAATTGTTGAATAGCATTTTTAAGCTCAAACATTATACGCTTAAATAAGTTTCAATTATTAAGTACCTATGACTGGTGGACAAGTCGACTTCCTTGAGTTTCCTTTCGAGCTTCTCCTCGTTCTCACGGTCGCGTTTGACTCGTTCGAGTTTCTCGATTAATTGACGAGCAAACGATTCCGGCTTCATCGGCTGGGTCTGCTCACGCGAGACTCGCTGTGTACGCGGAATTATACCTTCGTGGCCTGCAGGATCGCGGTTTATCATTGCCGACTTTTTGATCTGCTGGTACTGCCTTATGTACTGCTTCCGGGTGTTACGCTTTGTCATTGACACTCCATCCCTATAGAAAAAATAAATCATCTTAGTATAAAATAGAAACTCTGTAAGATTACTTTTATTGCAGTTTACTAATGCACAAATAAATTAGTCTTTTTATTTAACTAAATTCAAAATTATTCACCAACACAATTGAAGAATTATTATTTCAACTGCATGATTAAATATTATAAAAATATGACATAAATATTAGTGTGAGAGAACAAAAGTAATTGCAGGTGTACTTTTTCGTTAAATTAAAACTAATGGCATAATGAGTAAGATTTAATATAAAAAAATTGACAAGTAAATAAAACAATAAGTAATAATATGTAAAAATAAACAGAAAAAACCAAACAAAAAACTTACAGAGACGCGTCAGTGAGCGAGAGGTTGTCGGACTCGGTGCGCGCGTCACTGCTCAGACTCTGAAGCTCCGAGTCCTGCCTGGAGACCGGATTGTACGAGGAGTACTGTGCACGCGGCCTCGTCACCGACGCGTGATAGGGACTAGCTCCGGGTTGCAGGTAAATGCTACTCATTCACATTTAGCAAGCGAGGCACAAGGGGAGGCAATGACAGACAGCAGGCACGTGTGTCAAATAAAACAAACAAAATGGAACCAAATGAGAAATGAAATCAAAAATGAAATTTTAGGATGGAAGTGTGTATTCTTCTAGGGAAGTGATCGGTTTGAGTGCTTTTGATGCTGATTACATGAATTTATAATGGTTTTTCAAGGATGGCATGTACTTAAAGTATGAACACTGACGATGCGATTCTAATTATATTAAACAATGTACTAACAAGTGCAGGCCATCCTTACTAAAGAATCTTTAAAATGATATAATAAAATTAACATTGAACATAAAAAACATTAATAATGAAGAACATGTAGCACTCATAGCGACGAGGAATACAGTGACGTAGGTATCTAAGAAGCTTACCCAGCATAGGCCTCCGGTTTCGGTCTGACGTCGAGTGCCCTGAGTTGCTGTGTGGCCATGAGCATGTCTTTGGTCAGTCTCATCTCCCCCTTACCAAACTCCCCGGTCGTCGTCGCCGCATTCGAAGTCGCAGGTGTTTGCGTACTTGCTCCCGACGTCGGCTGGTGATGCGAATGCGCGTGATGATAATGCAATTGCTGCTGAGACGTGAATTCGCCTAAAAACAGAAAAATATGTTAGAAATCACGAAAATATTCGATATCATATTACAGCAGAGTTGATCTATCAGGAATTTCTAGATTACATTGGCAGTAGCTTATATGAACAAACAAAATATTGTTTAACTGCTACTTTGCCCTGTAAAATCTATACAGTTTTTATATACAAATCTGTTCTTTTAAACGTAATCTACAATTTCCTCAACAGATACAAGCTCAAATTCTTGCATAAAAGAAGCTACGCACTGTCTTCGTGCAGCGTAGGCAGTAAATTCGTGGCACACGAGAGCGATGGCTCGTCAGGCGAGCTGGAGCACTCATTGTTATCGGCGCCGGATTCCTCGACGGCCTCGTCGACGTCGCGACCGGAACGCGAGGCTGCTTCACTGGCGAGAGCGCGCTGGCAGTAGCGTACATACTGCAAGTACACGTCCGAACGCAGAAAGTTCGGGTAGGTCGTTTCCTCGATAAGCCGCTCAACCTCCTGCTGCGCAAGGTCGAACATGCGTTTGTCGGCGAGACCCTCGCGGAAGCGCCGGGTCATCTCCTTGCGCACCTCCTCTGGCAACGCTAGCTGCGGCCTCTGGAAGAACCTGAAATGTTTCAAAGATTAGTTTAGAGTAGTGCTCAATTATTCTAACGAATTATTATTGATACAGAAGAGAAGAATGTACACACCTCCTAATGAGGACCTTAATGATGGCAGTGAGTTTGTTTGGATCTCGCTCTTCCTTGAGGCCTTCGCAGGCGAACCAAAAGGACAGAGTGTAGATGTGTCCCTCCTGTTGGAGGTAGTGCTCGAAGAGCTCAAGACCCTTTGGGTCCTCCAGCAGGGCGTGCAGGCTCCTCGACCATTGCAGGCATGCCATCGGCGACATTGACTCGCTCCTTTCTTCCATGACGGCTTGGTCGCAACGACCCTCCGGCTCAAAACCCAAAGGCGCGCAAGTGGCATCGCAACTCGAGCGCCGGGGCTGAGGATCCGGACTCGATGACTGACACCTGCCGATGAAGCCTCCCCTTTCCTCACCTGAAAAACAAACATCTTTTAATACTCACTTTTAAGAAATTTGCGACCTTTGTTTATGTTCTCATAACCTCAAAGTTTTAGTCAGTAAGAATTTTACAGAGTAAATACATTGGACTTAGGTAGTTAATAAAAAGCTCAACTTGAATTATTATACTGTAAATGAAGTTTTATTTGAGTGATTCATTTAAAATATTTTGATTTTAAGCTTTAATGTATGCAAAAGTTTTCAAACTTACCAGGAACAGGGGGCCTGGGAGAATTCTCGTTGAAGCAGCGTAATTCAGATGGTTGAGGTGCACTCATTCTATCTCTTGCGACTAGCGCGTACTACTTTCCTGTCTATGCTGAATTTCGATACACGATGCCACTTACTGGACATGGCTAATCTGAACCTAGAACAAAAATACAATAAAACTTTAGTTTTTAAGTTCATTTATTTTTTAGCATTTAAATAATCTTATAAATTTCCTCTATGTAAAGTACTAGGTAGTATTTTTTATTATGTACTAATATTTATTTTAAAAATATTTCTTTATTGAAAATTGTTGTAACACAGTATTTCTGTGCAAATAAATAATTTGTTTAGTACAAAATTTATTTCAAAGAATAAAATATTATACATTGTGTAGTTTTGTTGCAAAAATACTTGCTTTATGTTTAAGAATTATAATATAAAAACAAAGGGTTAAAAAAATTATTAAAAAAAAAAAATAACAAGTAATCATCAATGCCTAAAAAATATAGGAAACAATGGCATAAGTCAACCATTTTTTTTTATAAGAGCCTGTACTATTGATTCATTCATGTATGAATGTTATGATGGCTGCTCCGGGGCTCTGTAACAAAGGACGCTCCGGGCAATGGATCGATGGAGCTCAACTCAGTGCTTCACCGTGACTCATGTGCCAATTATGGAAGGCAAAGAGTCCATTTTTCTCGCTAGCATCAGGAAGGAGAAGAGAAAGAGGGGTTGGTAGCAGCCAGGAGCTGCGCAACGCAGCCTTCAAGGCTTCTTACCCCCAGCTAAAAGTCTCTGCTCCAGTGGTATTACACTGCGCAGCAGGCTTTGTGGTCTGTGATATTGATCGGAGGCAAGGCTGAAGAGTGAATGCGCCTTCCAGCCAGAAAAATGAACCCTCGACAAATTGATGAGCAAAATGTAGTATAGGCAAGCTGAAGGATCAGTATTAATTTTTTTTAGGTACTTATGAAAAGAGAAAATAGAGGATGTTACCCTATAGCCCAAAAAAATTCTATTGTTCCTTTTAAATGCTGGCCATTATTATGAGACCTATAGAAATATGATTTCATAACTGTTTTACAAGTTCCAATCCCTTACCACTTTTGCAGTTATTGAATAAAAAAAAAATTGGCAAACCATATAAATGTATAAAATGTTTATAAAATTTATATTTAACATTTTGTAAAAGTTACCATGAACATTTATTTATTTTATTTACTTATTTCTTTATGAATATTTTTTTTCCTCCTTCACATTTCCTTCACACAATTGAATTTTTAAAATTTACATAAATGTTTTAAAAATAAACTTTTTAATTGCAGATATATTGCAGAGAATAAAATAAAAATTCTACAGGAAAGAAAAAAATTTGAATAAAAAAATGACACGTAATCTTGAAAAAATAATGAAACAGAAAATTAAAAAAGAAACAAGCTGTAAAATCTCTTTTATTTTGCTCTAATTCTACATTTTACATAGCAGTGCAAATTAAGGAGAAAAAGAACTCATCCAGCCTCTCATGTTTTGAAATTTGATTCAAGAGTGTCTAAATGAGAGTGAAAGAGAACAAAAATTGTATAGGAAAAACCAAAGTACAGGAGAAAGAGAGAGATAGAGAGAGAGAGCCAAGTATGAAAAGCTGTCATAATGAATCATCTCAGTCGAGCGCATTCATACCTGGATTCCGAGGGTCTAGAACCACAAGTGTACATACCATTTTGATGCAGAGCCCCATAGGGCAGATTCTGAAATTCTTTTTCTTAGCAAACTCTTTCTAAGGAATCTATTATTATATGAAACTAGGAAGAATATAATACAGCCTATATAAACTTGATATGCTTTGTTTGATGCGACACTGACTATGTTGCGACCAAAAGCAAACTGAACGAACTGTGGCTGCGTCCTGGCCAGGACTGATGCCGGATCGACGCACACATACAAGCATTGGGGTGGTAGCGTTTGGAGGAGGGGTCGATATACCCAGGACTCCGACCACTTGCAGATTGTGCTGCCAGAGATTTCTACGCTGGTTGGCCAGCACTGAATGGGAGTCTACAATCTCAACATCCTCCACTTATAATAATATAGCTGCTTTTTACATCATATAAAAATATCAGCAAAAATAATTTGTTTTTTACTGCACTCAGTTTATTGTAAATTTTGATTCTGCAGATATTTAATATTTATAGTTTTGTTCAGCTTTGGAAATTCCTAAATAATAATTTGTATTAAATAAATTGAAAATAAAAGGAGTACGAGTGTTCAAATCATATCCTTGTGCCTACAATGAAACAAATAACTGAATAATATCTATATCTGAATTATTAAAAGATCTTTATGACTCATGCTAACATATTGATTATTTCTTTCAAAAAGAGAAAGAGAATAGGAAGAATGAATGTAGAAAACCGATCGATACAAGGTACAGGGAATTATTAAGTCTGCTTTCGAAAGGCTGGCTCCTTTATACATCCTGGTAAAAGGCCCATTGTATTTGAAAAACTCTGCAGTCCCAAAATTATAAGAAAATACTTGATTGTCTTATTTACCTTTTAATCAAATATCATAATGTAAAAATAATATCTGAAAAATTGTATTTTTGATTTATTAATATTCCGTTGAAGAAAAGTTATTTTAAATATAATAACTATGAATGAAATAAAATCTCAAACAAATAAATGATTAAAAAGTGATGTAAATACCTGAGAAGTTAACCTCAAAAGCGAAGTCAGCAACTCACGTGGTAAGTGGGATTCTCTATGAGTGTGACAAAGATAGAACGTCCGAATGAAAACAAGAGTAGAAAAGTCGGGAAACTTCAAAACTGGGGGTTAAAAATATCACAACTTTGATAACGTACTCAAGGTAGGATTAAACGTAGAAAAGGAAACGCATAAAAATAACAAAATAAGATAAAACAAGGAAGGGGATACAGGAAGGGAGAGAAAGGAGCAAGACGCGCGCGAGATCGAATCTTTGAAGTTAACCGCAAGCTAAGAGAGGTATGAGGATGCAGAGAAAGGCGTGCAGTAAAAGATTTGAATGCATAGAACCAAAGGATTTTGTAAATGAATAATTGACATAAAGTTCGAATATTTTTATTAACGAGAATGCGTAAATAAATGACCATAAAAAATAAGAGTGTAAGAATAGATGGCACGGAAGACATATGTTGCCTTTATTTCGAAAAGGTCCTTTTTACGTTTAATTAAATCAATAAAAAATTTAAAAAATTCCTTAATGCAGAAAAAAAAAATTGTCGAATTGAAACGTCAAAGAATCTGTACTTGAGAAAATTATGTTTAATTTATTATTAAATATTAAAATTCATAGTTCAATAAATTCGTAGAAATACACGAAACGTGAATCCTATTTTAAAAAATCAAATATTTTTCCGCAATACTCGGATGACTGCTTTAAGGTTATGCATCCGCCGGACCAAGAATTCCATCTCAGGTATCCAGGAATCGGAATCAAAGCCGCAATTTCTATTTGAACGCGGGATCGGGAAGACGTCAAGCGTAAAAAATAGTGCCAAATCCTTGGGACGAGATTTCGTTCGAATAATCGAGTTTCTTCTTCTGGCCGTGTGGGCGCGAAGCGAATAAAACCGCCCGTAAAAGATATCGGCCGAAAATATTTCTCGCATAGCAGCAGAGTATTAAATCTTTCGCCATCGAAGCGTCGAATATCATTCAAGAATTTTTATCGAAAAATTCTTTGTTGCATTGTTCTCCCGGCCTTTCGGAATACAATTCAAATTCAAATTTCAAATAAAAGATGCGAGTAACGATGACTCGACTTTTTCAACCTTTTTGGAACCTATTTGATTGGATCACGCTAAATTTCTAGCTATGAAACTTTTTTCTAAATAAATAAATTTCTGCTCTATTTATCGTTCTATTGTCCAAACGTTTAAAAACGTAAAACCTTTTTAAACTTGAAAATTACAGCAGCAGCTTATCAAGAATTATATATATAAAAGCAATGAATTGTTGTTAAAAAAACGAAGAGGAGTAAACGTTTTAATCCTTTTATTTATTTAGGCTTTTGTGAGGCAAAGCCGACTCGGCAGTCGATAAGGGAAGGCATCTTACCGCCATCGCTCGACGAAAAGCGAGAAGCTGCAGGCGAACAATGGAGCCCTCGACATCCCCCTGGCGGGTTGCTCGATAATGCAAGACGCGGCGCACCGACGGTCGAAAGCCGTTCCGTTCCGCATACCCCTTTTATACCGACGCCTTCCTGATCGATCAAACAGGCCCGTCGATTAAATCGCGCCGTTTTTCCCGATGAATTTTGCAAAACAAACGGAGCCGCCGCTTCTGCGCGCGGATAAGAGAGAGAAACGGAGAGGAGCCTGTCGAGCGGCATTCTTACATGGGGCTACTAGTTTTTCAGGGCAGCGGCCTCTCTCTCTTTCTCTCTCTATCTCTCTCTCCTCTCCTCTCCTCTCTTCTTGCCGCGCTTCGCTCGTTTCTTTCCCTCGTCGCCGCGGCATAACTTCCGTCTTTCGCGAAAAACGAGCGAGAAGGAAAATGGAAGCCAAGTCCTGCTCGGGACGGATGAAATCTGATACTTTTTCTGGAATTTCGAGGATTTCTCCGACGGCTTTTTTTTTCTCGACGACGGAGTTATTTTAACGAGTTTTTCTCTTTAATTGGACGATTTCGGCCTCCTTTTTTCGGCGGAGGCTGAAAGAGAGAAACGCATTAATGGCGCCGGTTTTTCGACGATGCCCAGAGTCAGTTTTTCTGCCCGCCGAACTTGAACTGGTTTTCTGAAAGTGTCGAGGGGCTGTTTTTTTCGTAGCATATCTTTCTTCTCTTTTTTGCCTTGCCGCATTCGCTTAATACCTTTTTTTAAAGAAACAAACTATTGGCATCTCATCGATAATTATCAATTTAACTAATCGATTCCATCTCCAGAAAATTATACAGTCAGTCGCAACAAATAAGGTCTCTAAAATATTTTTAGAATTCAAATCCAGCAAATAAAAACCATCGGTCGTTTATTATCCGTCAATTCCGTGAATTCACAGTCCAGAAAACCGTCCACCTACACGTTTCCAATCACCGCTTTCCGCCGAGATTCCCCAAGCAGTGCCCATTTTCCGGCCGGTTTCCCGCGTCTCGGATAAACCGAGCGACAGTCGCAGCTTCGCGAGCAGGAAGAGCAGCAGCAGCAGCAGCCGCCGAGATAATGAACCCGAAGCGCAGGAATAAAAAGCCCGACAAATCAAGAGGGAAGCGGGCTGCGGGGCAAAAAGCGGAGAGTCGTTTCTGTCCGGGGGCCATTTGGAAATTGGAGGTGCGCTCCAATTTCCCAAAGCCGCTTGACCTTGGCTGGGATTTTCTGCCGGCGATTAGCGCCGACGGGGTAATAATCGTTATTAAATTCGCATTGAGAGCCCGGCTTTTGGGTGGGGCGCCGCGCCGCGAGAGCCTCTAATTTCAGCGGCAATTAAAGATTCATTTTTTTCCACGGTATTCATTAGAGATACCACTACCCGGGGATTATTCGCTCTCTAATTGGGCCTCTAGGCTGCAATTTTTATTGAATAACGCTTAAGAAAAGCGAATCGCGCACCTTCTTCTGGAGGAAAAAAAGTGAGTAACTGCGCCGCGAGATTAATCTCGTAAGCCGAGAAGATATCAAGTCGAGATTACCAAATTGAAAATCGAAGAAAAGAGCTGCGGCATTAAAGTAAATCCGAGAACGCCGACTAGAAAAAAGAAAAGAAAAAAAAAAGGCCGAGAAAGTGACTAAGCGGGCCCACATGTGTCCGCTCGGCGATTTTTCCGCGCTATTACATCGACACCCACGGCATTCCAGTCTTTTCTCCTCGGCATTTAAAAAAAGGCAGCCTCTCTCTCTCTATCATCCATCTTCCTTCTCTCTTAGCCCGAAAGAGAGTCCATCAGGAAGCCGAAAGCCGATGTGGGACCGCGCGGCGTCGATAATCGAGGCGGAGCGTCGCTGCGCGCGGCTAATCTTTGTATTGTCGGCTCGAACAGACGGACCGGGAATGCAGCCTCGGCGAACGAACGAGGCAAAGAGAGCGCAGAGAAAGAGAGAGAGAGAGAGAGAGCGAGGCTCCTTCTCTCCGCAGGTACACTCGCCGCCGCCGCCGCCGCCGCCGCCTGAAAAGAAATCCGTTGCGCGCCGCGTCCAAAAAGGTTATACACACCGGTCAACAGGTACGTCCGTGTGCGCCGCTGCCTCGGCGGCGAGAACAGAGGAAAGCGCGCCCGAACAGGATCGCCGGGGGAAGGGAAGTTAGAGAAAAACATAGAGAGAGAGAGAGAGAGAGAGAGAGAGAGAGAGAGGAGGATAGGCTGGCGGCGCCGCTTGATGTGCGCCGGGTCTGTAATTACAGGTTTTCGGAACGCCTTGCTCCGAGAGAGAGAGAAAGAGAGAGAGAGAGGCGAGCTACGTAACGGGTGTCCGGGAAGTACGCGTTTAAAAGCCCCGGGGAGATTATTAGCCGGCCCAGTGGGGAGCGAGAATTTATGGGCCCCCGGCAAGCAGATTCTGCGAGGGAGACAATGGCACTGGGCTATTTGGTCACTGGACGAGGTAAAATGCCGGGAAATTCGCGTCTTTAACTCGGTTTTCAGGCCTGACCTTTGCCGAACAAGTGGCGTCCTCTGGATGGGAAATTAGCTTTTTTCCTGCTTTCGATAAGCGATTTGGGATTAAAATCACATTTACCGCAGTGTAGATTAAAAAATTATTGCAAGTAACAGCGGCAAAGTAACAATAACGGCAGAGTATAAAAAATTCATATTTTCACAGTTTCTCGCTCCCGCGTGAAAAATCGAACGATTCACCGCCACGCGCATAAACCGAAAGAAGAAAGCCGTGCGTTTTCTACGAGCCCATAAAATAGTTTCGCCGCCTCTAGTCGAGCTCGTCGGAGGAAAAAAAAAGCCCCACACGCGCAGTCCGCCTGGGAAATAATCAATAGACCCCGATAATTCAGAAGGGCAGAAGCGAGGAGAGATAGCCGCACGCACAGAGCGAATAAAATGAGGGCTGCGGCCGGCAGGCAGGCAGGCGGCCGTACTTCCAGCCCACCCGATGCATGAAAAGAGCCGCAGCCGCTCACGAATGCAGGATGTGCAGCTGGAAGAAAAGGCGCGCGCGCGCGCTCTCGTGATGGATCGACGAAAATACGATTAACGCGCCGCCGGGAAAAACAAAGGACAACTCGCCGCCGCTGCACGGCGAGGAGGCGGCGAATTTCGCGATTTTTTGAAAAACCGCCGGGCGGACAAGCCGCGAGGAGGAGGAGGAGGGATCGATTTTTAACAAAAGGCGTTAAACCTCCCGCGAGTTTCATTTCCTCCGCTTTCTCTTTCGTTCCCTCGCCTCTTTCTCTCTCTCTCTTTTTATTCGAGCGCCGCAAAGACCGGGGAATAAAAGGCCCGCGCTCGCGCGCGCATCGGAAATAAAAATGAGAAAAGCACGAGACGTGACTGCGTTACTTAAGGGCGGCTGCTTGCACGCGCTCGAAAAACATTAATGATCCGAGGCCGGCCCGCATTATTCCCCCCCTACCTCGCGTCTCTATTCCTCGGCTTTGGCTTTTATTTCGGAGTTTAATTAAGGCGGAAGATGCAAGTCTGTGCGGGAGAGCTGAGAGCGGCTTTCTCGGGGCTCTTTTTTTTTTTCTTCACTCGCCGATGCCGATGCAGCTTTGTACAGGAGAGTTTTTAGCTTTTCTGCGCTGTGGTTTGTTGTGGGCTGCTCGAATCTCGGAATTCCGGATTTCCATCGGCGGGAATCGATATTGAAAATGCCTTTAGAAACTAGCAGGTTCAGTGTTCATCGTCGATTACGCGCTTCCCGGTAGACCCTCGAAGCCCCGATTCGATCCGGTGTCCGTCCAATAGAGGTGCGGCTAACGAGTCCGTGTGAAAAGTACATACCGCAATTGTTAATGCCACCCAGGGCCCCTTACAAAAACCCTTGTACTTCCCCGAAAACCCTTACCAAACACGGCCTAGATCGGGCCCGAAAAGCGGCTTCAAAGACGGCCGCGCCTCGGCCTCCGCTGAGCGTAAAACGGCCGACTCGCCGCGAGAGAGGAGAGAGAGGCCATTCCCCCTGCGATAAATTAGCCGAGGAAAATTCGGCGCCGCGCTCTCCTTCCCGAGAAAAGCTTAGGCGCGCGCGCGCGCGCAAGGTGAAGGTCGAATTTCCAGGAAGGACCCGAGCGAAGAAGGAGTACCTGTGCAGGCCCCGAAGTGTCGGCGGCGGCGGCGGCGGCGGCCGGCCCCCCCTGACAAAAAGGGCCCCGTTCTTTCTTTCGGCGTAACAGGAGCCGGGCAGCGCCCCCCTCTCTCCCCTCGGACACTTTTATCGAGCGCACGAGAGATACAAAAAGACGGACCGGCAGAACGCTAGATGGAGCGAGAGCTATTATTGCCGCTACGTGGGAATTCGCCGGTGTGTGTGCGTGTGGATGTGTGCCGCTGCCGGGGAGAGAGAGGATTTTTTTACCTTTTCCGGAGAAATTTCGCCGGGCGAAGGAGGTTCAAAGGCCGGCTGATATGTCAACCGCAGCGCGCCTGCTCTTCATTGACGACTTATCGAGAGGATAATTGCTGGATCGTGTACGCGCGTGCTTTAATTCGCGTTTCTTCAACATTCCGTAAATGGAACATGCTGGTGCATTGAGCCAAAGATCAAAGCGAAAAACTCTTCTCCTTCCTCGAAAAAAGAATGAAAAAAAGCGCTAAAATAAGCCGGCAAACGTGATTAAGCAGCGCTTTTGCAGAAGCGAGTTCCTAATCTCCGTGACCCGACATCAGCAGCGGCAGCAGCGGCAGCGGCAGCAGCCGCCAGCCGCCCCTTTTACTTTCAAAAAGCCCGCTGGCTTTTTCAAAAGCCGTTCCTCGATCTCCAGCCGTTTCAGCCCCGCAAAGCAAATGGGTTAAGTACTCCCACCTTCCCGCAGCCTCCCCGTCTTGCTCGCTCTCTCTCTCCCCCGCGAATCCCGGCTCTCCGCCTCCGCGCTCGGCACTGCAAGTGTCAAGGTGAAGGCGCGTCGTCGTCATCGCGTCGGATCGTGACCGGGGTCCCGAAGAAGAGGCGGCGAGCCTAGGCGAGCGGAAGTAGAGGGCCGCGAGTCTCTATTCGCAGCGCCGCCTCGTCGTCTGATCTACGATCTGGGAAAGGTGCCGAGGCATTGTTCGCTGACAATGCCCCCGTCGCCGCTCGACGATGCCGTGGAATGCGCCGGCCATTAATTAGGAGGCCCCCGAATCATCCTCTTTAACGGGCCTCCGCGCAGGGATCACTAATTCCGGGAAGATTCCTTTCCTCCGGGGCTGCTTTCGCGCGTTCGATGACGCAACGTGACCGCGAGGCTCGATCGAACGCCGAGGTTCCTCCTCCGGGCCTCGAGCTGTCTTACAATTGGAGCTTAATCACGTCTAAATAAGCCCCCCCGATCTCCGCTTTCCGCTGCCCTCATATCCCTCATATCCTCCGGGCCGCGGCGACGCTCATAACGTTTCCTTTATACGGCAACCTAAAATACGCGGCGAGATATGCGCCGAGATAACATTCCTCGGGGCTTAGAAGCCCGAGTTCTTATATATATACCCTCGTTTTTACGGCGGCCCGCGGAGATCGGGAAGTGGCCGGCGATAAAGGGCGATAAAAGGCGCGGGGAGGAGAAAAATAAATAAAATAAAAGCCGCCGCCGCCGCCGGATAACGGCGAAAGCGGAGCAGCTCGGCGAGAACAGAAATTCTTCTCTTTGATCCGCCGTTCGGATTCTATATACGAAAGAAAGAAATACGGGATATATTCTATGCCGGTGGTATTAATAAGCGCTTTTTTTTTACTGTTTCCTCGGCGATAAATCACTCGACTGCAAGAGTCTCTTTATTTATACCGAAAACTTTTCCAAAGTCTCGAAATCCCGGTTACCCAAGAAACTCGAAGCTCTCTCCTTACCGGGCCAATAAACGCACTCGACTCTCGGCGGCGCGGCGCTCCGAAGTAAATAAATAAAGGACTCGGGGGGCATAGATGACGAAAGCCCGACGCTCATGGCGCGCCGCCAGAGGCTCGTCTCAAGTGCAGCTCGGCAGCGCGCCACCCACGTCGGCCTCGGGAAGGTCTCTCTCGAAAGCATATTCGGCCCCGCTTTTCAGCACGGATTTATATATCGCGGCGTATCTATTTCCTATTCAGCGGCCGGCTATTTCACGAGCGCGCCTTTCCAAACACGTGCTGGAAATGTAAGATGGCAGACGGCAGATAAGCCCCCGGTCGGCCTCTCCTTCGGGGCCCGAAAAACTGATGCGGGATACGCTTCTCGCTTAGAATGCAGGCCGCGGAGGAGCGTACGATGCTTTCGCGCCGCGGGAGAATATATCTTATCGGCGCGCCGGGAAAATTCATCTTTTCATTACGGGGTGATTTAGTCGCGGTGAATGCCGGCCAAAAACATATCCCCCGGTGAATGGATCGTTTTTTGGTTTGAAAAAAGCGCGGAAAACGGATGAAAGGACTTGGCGAATATTCTCATTTTAATTTTTGAAAGAGACGGCGAAATTCATATTAGCTACTTTCTCCATTAAGCAGAGTGTAAAGAGGAGCAAACAGACCCGCAAGATTCTAAGATTTCATTTTCAAATTGCGAAGGTTTTAATCATCAATCGAGCGATGCAGCACCGTTTTTTCTGTCAAAAAACTCGAGTCCGCTCGCGCAAAAAGGCGCAAAGACAGCCAAGACGATCTCGCGGCTCAACTCGAGCAAACAAACAAAGAAGCTCGAGTGGGGGGAGGCACACACGGCGCCGAAAAGAAGAAAGCTCGCCGCAAAGAAAAATCATAACCTCTCGACTCTCCCCCTCCGGAGCGTTTAAATCCGCGCGCACATACAGAACTCGCGCTCGAGTACTCGCGTTTAGCCATCGAGGCAAAAGTCGCCGCGAGAGAGAGAGAGAGAGAGAGAGGAGGCAGTCAAAGGCCCTCGCCGACGACGACGGCGGCGGCGGCGGCGGCGGAGACTTTCCCCGCGATCCTTGTCACTCTCGAGGGCCTTTCACGCTTTTTCGCTCGCCTTTGTATTTCCTCCGGGAAAGAGAAAGGAAGAACTGCTCCCGGGCGGGACCGATGGAACGTCAATTTTCTAATTAAAAACGGCCGGCCCCGGGCCCCGGAGCTTCCACCCGGCCGACGGAGAAAGCGGCCGGTAAAAACGCAGTATTGACAGAGGCTTTCCCAGCTGGCGTCGATTATTTTCCCCACAGGCCTAACGAAGAACGAAAACAAGAGCCCCCGGCACGTGCTGCCGGCCGGGCCGCTAAACGGGACCGCTAATGGAGCGAAATTCGCACTCGGGGTACTTCCCTGAATGGGCGAGCGCGCGCTCTCTCTCTCCCAACAATGCAAACTTCATCACACAAACACAATATGTATATATCGGGGGCAGGCTTCAAAGTCAGAGCGGCTGAATGCGCGCGGCTCGCCGGGAGAGCGGAGAGCCCGACGAGTATCTTTTAAAGGAAACTTCTAAAGGACCCGCCGCCGCCTCTCTCTCCCTTTCTAATCCTCCGTGTCTCTCTCGCGCGGGGCCCGCAAGGCCAGGGACGGAGGCGACGCTCCGGGAGCCACGGCTTTTTTTCTTTTTTTCTTTTTTCCCTCCTGCCCCCGCTGAGCCGAATTTTTCTTATCAGTTTTCTGGGGAGGACCGCTGGCTGGGGGTTGTCGACCGAATGGAAGGGCTTGATACAAGGTTTCGACTTGTGCTACGTTTTTCCATTTTCGTACGAAAGCTCTCGATGGTCCGAGTTTACTTCCGGTGCCTCCTGGCTCTGAAGAAGTGCCCGTCGCGCAAATCAGCTGATCGGGATCTATTTTTGGCGGCGCGATTTTCAAGCCGCGCTGACCGGAGCGAAGAATCTCCGTGCTCGCGAGAAAATATCAACAAGTGAGGCAAGGCCGTCCACTTTCGTCTCTCTCGCGGACAATAGTAAATAAAGGCGTAGCGGGTCAGAGCGAGTCGCCATCCTCATTAATTTCCGACTAATGAATTCCTCGAGGAAATCGGCCGGCGACAGCCTCATTAATCGCGAGTTTCGCGCCGTTTGAAAAAAAGCCGCGGCGACGGCGGCGGCGGCGGCATCGAGCGGAAATTAATGACGACGGATGCGGAGGGATTATCAAAGCGGTACAGCCGACGACTCGGCTGTAAGTGTATCGGCAAACAGTCGTACTATTAGTCGCCGCGGGAATTGGTCATTCGCTCCGAAAACTATGCAGAGCCTAGATTACGATCGAGAGAGAGAGAGAGAGGAAGCGGCTGCTTTGTTAATTCGCTCAATTACCGCGGCATTCTCGAATAAAGACGCGAGCTTATAAGAGAGGGAGTAAAAAAAGAGCTTGATTATCAGTACCTCCTTGCCTTGTTTGGATCCATGAGTGCCGAGCGGTCGCATATTCGAGATATAAAACCATTAGTGGAGCAGCAACTCGGCAGGCCTCCGAGTCAGTCGGATCAAAGCGGCGAGCCGCTCGCCGTGAAACATGTTTGGCGCGCCGCTTGCTCTAACCTCACTTTTCAACCGCACTCGCAGATACTTTTCTCACTGTATATCACTGATCCACTGTGCAGGAGAGGGCGGAACGAAAAAAAAAAACAGCACCGAACTGGCACGTGTGGCGGCCACTGAAAAACTGCCGGCCCGGCGACTTTTCCCCGACTGAGGCCCAGGGCGCTTTTCCCGAAAAGCGAGCGAGCGAGCGAGCGAGCGGCGAAGGGAACGGAGCGGTGACGGAGGGGGGCGGAGAGGGGAGGGGGGGGGACGGCGCGCCGAGTTTACGGCGGCGTGTCGGCGATTTCAAAGGCTCCGCTCTCTGCGTGCAGCAGGCGATTTACGATTCTCCGAAGAGGCGCGAAGAGCCGCAGCTTTGGAGAGGGGGGCGCAAGAAAGGTTATCCCCCTCGCCTCGGTGTGTGTTGGAGAGCCGGGCTTTATAACCGGCCTACGCTGTGATCGCGCCGCGACTGAGTCCGCAGGAACAGCCAGTGACCATAAGCGAGAGAGAACCAGCTGTCGTTTCCCTTTCTCCCCCGCTCTCCTCCTCGAGTCCTTCTCCCCCCCTTCCTCGCCTCGCCTCTTCCTTCGCCGAGCGCTCACGGCGTTTCTCTCTCTCTCGCTCTCGCTGGATGTGCGTGCACGCGCGTCTCTCTCGCTCGCTCTTATTATCTGCTCCCCTCCGGGCCTGTTTTCTCGTGGCGGCAGCGGCGACGGCGGCGGCGGCGGCTCCGAGCTCTCGGGTCCTTAGATGCCGAATTTCAAGCGGCGCGAGAGAAGAAAAAGACGAGGAATTGTGCGCGCGCGCGCGTGTGTGTGTGAGAGAGAGAGGCCAGATATACGGACGGAATATATACCCGCTCGAAAAATCTCTCTCTCCTTTTTGCCTGAATGCGTGCTGCTCTCGGCCGAACGCCGATGATCTCAGGTATACAGGGAGAGTCTTGGCTGCTGCTGCTGCTGCTGCTGCTGCTGCTGCGCAGAGCTTAGACGCAACGGTAGGCTGGACTTTTAAAAAAGTGCACGGATGAGCCACTTGATTTTTGCCTTTTTTAGTCGAGGCTTGGAAAATTATTTTTAGCCGGGGGAACGACTGAAATAAAGTTTCGGCTCGGCGTCGGGTATTTTCGAGTCCGATGAGTAAACAAATAATCGGCTAGTTTTCATTCGAATTATGAATGAAAAGGGCTAGCTGCAATTACTTTAATGATAGAAAGCAGAGGGAAAAAAACTATAGTACTTGACCGCAGGAGGTATAAGCAACCTTGGCCTTACGTAAAAATCAATGAAAAGATACCGAGGAAAGTATACTGCCAAAGCCTATTTAAATGGAAAGATATAGCCAGATCCAAGGCGTTTGCTATCTTTTCTAGCATGTTTGTATACAATAAAAAAAACTTAAACTCTTGCACATCAATGACAATCAGACCACTTTTTAAACAAAAAAAAAAAAGCCTCTAGGTCTCTTTTAATTCCCCCGAAACTGATAAATCCAGCAGCTAAAAAACTAACAGTAAAACCGCGCCGTTATTAATAAAAGCAACGCAATCGCTTACGGCTATCCGTATCGGCGCAGATAAGCCCTCGCCGCGCATGAAATATTTTCTTAATAAACTTTCATTTAAACGTCTCTCTGACGTAGAGCGCAACAACATCCGCGCGCCCCGGTAAAATGTTTAATCACTCCCGGCTTTTTAAACAAAAAGAGAAAAAGAAACGCGGCTCCCCCAGCCGCTCTTGAATGAAATAACTCGGTACTTTATTTATCAGAGACACATAATCCATCTCGTGCCATTTCATTGTTTAACAGCGCGAGAGAGCCGACTCATTTAGCCTCTCTCCTCCGTCTCGGCGATTACGCAACTCGGGAGGAGAGAGAGAGAGAGAGAGAGGCGAAGCCGCAATTAACGAAATTAAAAAAAGAGAGAGAGCGAGAGAGAGAGAAGCATAAACACAAATTCCGAGAATATTACGCGTCAAAAGTCGCGGCGGAAAAGCCGCCGTGATCAATGGAGCCGTCGCAATTAGCTTCGCGTATTACGCGCGAGTACGTGAGCGTAAAACAGGCCGCCTCTCTCTCTCTCTCTCTCTCTCGCTCTCCCTCGGATATTGTTTCGGGAGGGGGGAGGCTAGAGAAGAGTCGCGCGCGGGATCCATTCATGAATCCATGAGAAAATTGCGAGCGGAGGAATGCCGCCGTCCTTATTTAATCCCGAGTTTTTTGTCTTTACGGGAAAATTTATGGTTATATCTCGCGCGGCTGCTCAAGTTTATGCGACTCCGAGGCTCCGAGCGGTACTCTCGCGAAACGGGGAAAATAATCTCCGGAAAAGGATAAAAATTGAGCGGCAAAGCAGTTCCAATTAAAGAATCCCCCTTTGGCTTAGGCATCGGCCTCGATTTCAATTCAATAGCACATCCCGTCCGCTTATCGTCGAAAAAAGCAGCGGCGTCCCTGTCTCCGACATTCAATCCGCGCCGCCGAGCCCAGGCTGTGCTCTCCTCGCACACAGACAGTCGCGCACACCTGGCGAGCGGCCACGTCCCGAAGGCGGACGGAAGGAGAGAGCGGAGCGAGAGCAAAGGCTCGTGCCGCCTCCAGGTGGATTAATTACGAGTCGGTCTACGGAGAGAGAGAGAGAGGAGAGAGGGACGACGTCTGCACGTCAAGTGCCGCCCTGACGAATTCCTCTCCAAGGCGCCGCGCACCGCTTTTTCCTCCGGCCCGAGAGGAGGGACAGCTTCTACTTTTACCGGCTCGTGCTAATTTACGAGCGCCGCCGGCTTCGATTCCTAAGGGTTTTCGGCAAAGGTCAGGAGAAATTCGGTAGCGATTAATAAGACAAGTCGGCTGATGGCCGGAAGAATCGAATGCAGATTAGAATATCTGACGGTGACCGAAACAAGACTGGAGAAATGACGTGATTCGGTTCCGCTTTCGATTCATTTGATCTTGAATTTAAATATGTAAATCGAGTCGTAAACTTGAAAGGTTCCTAATTTGATTTTTCCATTTCCTCCTAATAAAATACTTTACCTCGAAAGAAATGCCGCGGGACAATCGGGCCGAAAAACGCGCAAATCCAAGTTCGGACACTCACCTGAAACAAAAAGCAAAAGTAAGCAATTAGTCGGGGCCCGTTTAAAGCCTCGGCGGCGAAAAAACGTTACAACTTATTTCGGTTTGGCCACTCGTCGGGGCCCGTCGAAAAGCCCGAAAGCGAAAATCATCCCGGCTCTTAGTTAACACGTACATAGAAAGGTGCAGCGGAGCGTTTCCGAGCTCAAAAGGACCGGCCTCCATACGTCATCTGGCCGCTGCTCGAGAGGAAAAGAAAAGATAATCTGTAACGATTTCACTCGGCCGCCGCCGCCGCTGCCGCCGCTCTCTCTTGGATAATCCGTTAATAATTAGCTCAAACGAATTCCGGATGTCGCCGTCGAGCGCTGCCGGCGAACATCAAAGCGGCCGGCTATTGTCCGAGCAGGAAAACTTCCAGAGAGGGGCGTCAAGTCGCCTCTATTGAGTCGTTCGAAACTGCACAAAGAGGGACGGAGACAGAGAGAGAGAGAGAGAGAGAGAGAAGCAGCTTTCCTCTGTCGCTCCCGCCGAGCGGCGTTTTAGCGCGCCGAGGAGAAACAATGACCGGCTGCCGCTGCCTGCCGAAGAAAACACGGGCTGCGACCGGCCAGATAAGGGAGAGAGAGAAGGCGGGAGAGCCGCGATGCAGGCCGAAGCTCTGGGAAGACGCTGATAGCCGGGCCGCGATTATTCCGCTGATAATTTTAGACGCCGAGGACACTAAAAATAACGCCCTGCCCAAATACCGGCGAGAATTCGGTGGGAGAGCTTAGCGCGGCTCTCTCGTGTTTAGACGAATATGTTGTCGGCCGGACGTTTTGCAATCTAAAATAAACCTCCGCGTAACCGAATTACCCGCAGATTTCCCCGGCGGTATATTCAATTAAACCGGCGGCGCATCGGGGAAAAAGTACCTCTCTGCAGTTTTGCGCCAGCCGAAAAAGTCGCGACCGGCGCGCAACTCGATCAGCGCGCTTTTTAACAATCCCCGCTAAAAGTTCGGCCGATAACTCAATTACTCCGCAAACCGTAGACAAAGTCAATCAGTCCCGCAGAAGCCCCGGGAAAGCTCTCCGCGAAAATCCCGGCGGAGAAAAATTCGGCCGCCGCGTGAGAAAGAAAGGCACAAGAAATTAGAGCGACGGCATATAAAAAGAGAGAGAGAGAGAGAGAAAAAGAGCGGCGTCGGCGGCGTACACACAGCCATAACCTCTCTCTCTCCGTCTGGGTGGGGAGGGGGGAAACGTGCTCGCGGAGCGGGGAGCTCTTTGATCTCGCCGCCGCCGCACGCGATCGTACGTGTGCGCAGGCGCGCGCGCGCTCGCGTGTGTGCGTGCCTGTGCGAAATTCCCCCCGCGGAGAGCGAGGGACTCTTACACAGAGAGAGGCGCGCGCGATTTAATGCTCGCTCGTCCCGTATAATAAACAGCGCGGCTGCGCCCGCGCGCGCGCTAAGTCGCCTATAATTTCCCCCGCGTAAAATTATATGTTAATGCGAGAGCGAGCCGCTCTCTCTCTCTCTCTCTCTCTCTCTGTCGGACTAATGGCGTCGTTCGTTAACGGGACCTGGGGAGACGGGGAGAAAGAGAGAGCCGCCGCAGACTGGATAGAACGATCGCTCGGCCGATCGGTGCTAAGAACTGGCGCCGAGTGAGAGGGGCCGCTTTTGTTTGTCGGCTGGAAAAGCGGACACTTTTTTCGGGGGGAAGCTTTTTGGCGGACGGGATATTCGGAGGTAATCGGGTTGCTTGTTTTGTAATTGGATTCGATGGCGCGCCGATAAGGTTACTCCTACAAGTAGTAAAATCGTCGTTAGAAATTTATGGGTTCGTTGATAGCGAAGAGGTGAAGTACATCGTAGTTCCGCCTAGATTTCATCTACAGAGACGAGCGCGATTTCTAACTATAGTTTTAATTTGATTGACTTATACCCCCCAATCACACTTTGCTATAACTTTAATTTGATTGAGAGATAGCTGAATACTTTTATAGTGACAACCGCTTTATCGTCAATAGATTTAGAACAATGTACGTCGACTAGAAAAGTATCCGTTTCATTAAAAATTTAAGCTTGATTCTCCGCAGAATATCAGACGGTCCTTCGTTTTTTAACGCGGCAAACAGCGAAAAAAATAATAGATATATCGCATTTTTTTGCAAGAGTTATGAATTTTAAAATTCGCTACTGGAATACATAAATCCTACTTGGGCCACAAAGGATTATTCAAATTCTTTAAAAACGAGTTTTTTTACTACACTTTCGAGAAATGATATATTTAATGACGTGCAGCGAATAAATAACGGGGCGAATAAAAATTTGTCGCCGCCGCCGCAGCTCGACTTAATCCCTCTCCGAACGCTAAAACTCGATCCATCTATTTTTCAAATCGCGCTTCCTATATCAGCGTTATTTATATACACTTTCGCGCTCGCGAATTCTTACATCATAAACCGATCAATCACGCTCGCTTTTATGCGCGCCCGCCGATAAGCAATCTCCGCGAGCGAGAATCCGCGCGCGCGGCGCCTAAACAAACAAAGGCCAATAAACTACGCGCGCGGCTTTTATCGCTAAAATTAATTACTCCCCGCGCGAGAGAGGAGCCTCGATTTTTCTAAGAAGCGGCGCCGCCGCTTTTTTTTCCCCCACAAAAGAAAACGTCGCCGCGAATTTATCGCGCCCCGGGGCAGATAAGGGAGAAACTCGAAAAGCTCAAAAGCATACACGTGGATCCGAAAAAACGAGGAGAGAGAAACGCCTGGGTAAATATTTAACGCGCTTTGTTTAGGCGGCTTCGCGGAAAAACGTCCTTTGCCGAATTACGGCCGGGTCGGGTAAACAGATAAAAGGCCCGTTTGCTTTGCGAGCGTACGAAAAAGTTTTCGGCTCGTCTCTGCGGATGATCTTAATCGCAAAGTCATCGCGGACGGATTATGCAGTACGGAGCGGATAGTCGGGGCTGATTCATCGCGCGATTCTCCCGTTTTTTGCTAGGAAGAGGTTTCGGGGAGCTTCCGAGAAAAATCCTGGTTATTAAAGACCGGTAGCCGTGTTTTTTTTTTTTTTTTTTTTCTGAAAAAGCTTGTTACGTTTCGAGGAGAGACTTTAACAGGTACGAGTGTCGATCTAAAAAAATGAATATACCCCGCTATTTATCAGCGCAAGATCAGCGTGAATTCCGGCTAATTCTCGGGAAAATATTCCGTCAGTCTGGCGGCGAATGCAAATACTTGGTGCCGGAGGAGACAGAGCGAAAAAAGGTGAGTCCCGGGCTGAAAAGCCGCGCCTAAGGATTATTTTTCATTCATGCTCGAATCGAAGAAAAGAGCGACTCGAGAGTACAAGGAAAGACAGAGGGAGCACAAGAGAGAAAGAGATTAAAGATCGTCAAAGGCAGCAGCAGCAGCAGCAGAAGAAGAAGCAGAAGAAGTAGGTGGGACGAGAGAGAGAGGAGGGAGAGAGAGAGAGACCGAGGACACCGAGTAAACTTCAAAGGACTCTTTGATGGTTTCCGCGCTGGCTGCCGTAGCGAGATCTTGATAAGCCCGGCATTATATGTCGGCAGTATACTATCCTGGCCGAGAGAGAGAGAAAGAGCGGAGAGCGGCGCTTCTTGTGCGTCATATATACGTTCGGAAACCAGTTTTCGAGCCCGGCGCGCCGTCCGTAATTAAATGCATCGGCGGAAAAGCGCGCGCGGGAAAAGTCCGCGTCGGGGCAGGAATTAAGGAAAGGAGGAAGGGATGGAGGAAGCAGGTGAGCCGGCAGCCGCAGATAAGAGACTTCAAAGCCGCTGCCGCCGCCGCCGCCGCCGCCGCCGACGACGACGCGGGAAATAAGAAATCAATGATAGATACGAGGAGTAATGGATGACCGGGGGGAGGGACGCCGGCTTTTAGTGCCCCGGCAAAAATGCAAACGCGCTAATGAATTATTAATACGAGCCCGGGATATTACCTCTTTTTCGCCTCCTTTAATCTAAGCGCCGTGGAATTTTGTGCCCGATCGTTGGCTTAGAGCAACAAGTTGCTTAGCGATCGAACGGAGGAAGCGACCGTTGGAAAATTCAGAGCGGAGGCGACTTTGGTTCGGCAAAGCTTATTAAAATCTAATCGCGATCCGGCGAGCGACGAGTCGTTTCACAATGGCAGTCGCATAACGAGCCTCTCGCGGCGCGTAAACGAGCGAATAAAAGGCAGACGCGCCCAATGCTCGTCCAAGCCACTAAACAGCTCGAGCTCGAGAGCGGCCAAAGCAGCATTCGGACAATCCTCTCGGGAGAGAGAGGCAGCTCGTAAAAGAAAAGTCAGCGCCGGCCGGGAAGAAGCTTCGCCTCTTGTTCTTTCCCAACGCTCGTTTCTCAATCCCTTGATCTCGCCGCCTGTCCCCTCTTGCGTCATCGCCCCTCTCTCTCTCACGGCCGATTTCGCAAGGTGCCCGACGCGGCGCGTCCCGCGTCTTTTCGGCGATCGGGCGCACGCGCGGAAAAGCCCCCGGCCTGATTCCCCGGCGACTAATTCGGACAAAGAGCCGCCGGCGCCTTTCATCTCGCCGCACTTCACGCGTATTTACACGGCTTGGGTCAGAGAGAGAGAGAGAGAGTGATGAAGGCGCCGCCGGTGTGTGCTTCCCCTCCGTCTCTCTCTCCGCCCCCCGGTTATCGATACGCGCGCAGCTGCCGCGGGGGGACGGGGCGAAAAAATTGCCGCGCCTCCCGATCGAACGGAAGACTCGTTAGGCGCGCGCATGCGCCCAGAGTGTCAATTAAAGACGACGGGGATTAATTGACGCGAGTTTCGAGGTCGACCGCGACTGCTGCACCTGACGGCTGACGCGAGAAGCCGAGGAGGGAAACGGTATATCTGCCGTGCCGGACGGGGACAAGGCTTTATGAGGCTTGTGGTCTAATTCGCGGATTACGCTGACTGCTCCTGCGGATTTTACGGGGATTTGAGGACTCGGTTGAAAATCGAACGCTGTCGGGGCTTCTATCTGCACTCGATCCATTAATTATTCTCGAGGACGTAAACAAGAGGCTAATCAAGTCCACCGAACCCTTCTTCAAAACAATATTTGTCCAAGAATCCTATCTCGGCCAATTTAAGAGATTAACTCCATTATCTCGAGAGAGAGAGAGAGAGAGCACTTTCGGAAGATAAAGCATTCCTCGGCGGCAGATTAGAGGGAAAGCTCGGTGCCGCGAGCTCCCAGGAAAATTAGAGTAGCGGAGGCGTGGGAGGCTGGATTGTTGTCGCTTTATTGTGCCCCCTTGAGGTGTGCGCCGAATTAGAGTGATGCTGTTCGAGCCGGCCGCGATTATTATACGGGGTGCTCTTTCATTTCGGGCCTTTTTGGGTACTTACGGAATTGTGGTGAACGAAGGGTAGATTGTTATCGATTGTTACCGATCGGAGGAGTATTAGTTTTACGGCGTGCGAAAGATGGGAGAACAATGAGTTAACGAAAAATGAGACACGTGTCTATTGGCGCTACTATTCCGCAAGATTAATTGCAGTCGAAAACAAGTAGGACAATAGTTCTCTCGCTGCTTTCTCCGTTTCTATAGAATTGCTACCCAGATGTAAGAGCAGCCTCGTACAACCCCATAATTTTCGAGCGCTCGTTCCCTCCCCCTTCCGACAGATAAAAAAAAAATCAGCCGCCTCGCTTTCCCCCGAATGAGCGATGCGAGAGAGAGTATCAATAAACAGGCGTGTTTGAGGAAAAAAGGGCGTCAGACGCGGCGTGTCCCAGGCTTGCGCTCGATTAATCTAATTGCGTCGCAGATAAGAAATTAACGCGTCGGCTTCTCTCTCCTCGCCCCATTCGCCGTCGCAGCAAAGGTCAAAGCCGACTTTGTAGCCGCCTCTCTCTCGCTCGCACATAATCGTGACTCACTTGGCGTATCATGATTGTTTGATCGGCTCGGCGCGCGGGGAGGGAGTTTTCCTCAAGCGCGACAGAGCTTAAAGAGTCGGAGGGGGTCGGGACAGAGAGAGAGAGAGAGAAAGAGAGAGAAAAATAGCAGAGAGACGGGGGCAGAGACCAGATCAAAGAACAAAGATCGCGAGCGCGGCACCTTTGACAATGAAGACTCACAGACGCGCTGCTCCGCGCTCTCTGGTGTGTGGTTGTGTGTGTGAGTGCGAGAGAAGCTGCGCACACGAGCCTCTGTCCTCTTTTATTTCTTCTGTCTCCGGGTCGCTTTTATACCGCTCTGCGGATTATTTGCGAGCGCTCCGTCTTTTTTAAAACGGGGCTCCAATTAAAATTTACGCCGGCTTTTCGCGACAGCTGCCGACGCTTTTCCGCGAGCGATCCCCAATAAAAATATATATATATATCTCGACCGGCCGGCTATCCCCCGAGGCGACCCTTTGGGGAGGGGCGATAAACGAGCCCCGCCAAGAGAGAGAGTTTCCAAGACCTGTGTGTGGGTCAGGAGTGGCAAATTTTTAGCCGAGGGTAATCGAATTTTCACGGTCAATCGTCGGGGGACCTATGAAAATATTTTTTATTTCGCCCGGCGGATTTGGACAAAGGCGCCGACGGCTTTTGGTAAACAGTTCGGCGGGGAGGGCAAGCTGCTGCTGAAATTTACTGGGAAAATCAAGCGGAAATGGGGAGGTGTGGATCGGATTTTAAATTTCAAAGTGTCCGTGAAAGAAAAATATTTGCTTGAAAAGTTCGTAATCGCGTTCTATTGTACGATTCCAGAATTTTATTTTTTTTTTTAAAGCGCTCCATAAAGTTTATTATTTAAATTTTATAGTTTATTATTTAAGTTTGACTCGCTTTGATTTTGCTACCCCTTAAAAACAGCGACCCGCGAACCTTATAAAATTTAAACAATAACCTACAGTTCCAACGGTAATCCCATTTTTCACGAAAAAAAAAGGTCCCCGCCGCGAGACTCCGAAATCGAGATTGAGCACTGTGGCACACTTCCTCCTCCTGCCCTTGACGCTTTCTCCCCGTCGTTATTCTCCTTGGCTGGCCTCCCCTCCTTCCTCCGGATCCTTTTCAACGGGCGCGAGAGAGCTTTCCTCGCGTGTATACGCACTTACGCATATTCCGGCGCGGCCGCGAGATTTCCGTTTGATGTTTATACCCCCGTCGAGGAGGGGGGGGGGGGAGGGGAGGCATGCGCCTGCAGGATTCCCGCGCCTTTTTTTCCGGGAAAGGATTTTCCGCGGCAATAAAATCTTTTTCTCGCTCTCCGGCGCTGCTGCGGAGTCGCTTTTTTTTTCGCCCCCCCCCCCCCCCCCCCCAGGACTGGCTGGCGTGTACCCTCCTTTTTTGTGGTTAAATATTGGGTTGGGTTCTTTTTTCGAGCTCGGCGCAGACGGGTTTTTAATGAAATTATTGCTGATTTTCGGGGGGGAAGTTTCGCCGGTCGTGGAAAATTGTTTTGTAGCCGAAACCAAATTGAATGACCGAGCGTGACCATCAAAGTTTAAAACTCCCCGCCCGAAATACGAGCTATATTCCATTTTTAAAACTCGATTTGCCGCGTAACCTGGGGTTTTTAGAAGCTTTTAAAATCAGCATCGTCGAGCTCGTTTTCACCAAAGCGCAAAGCGAGCAAATAAAATGAAGTCCTCGCTCGTTCTCCCTCTCCCCCCAGCGCTCCTCTCTCGCCTTCCTTTCTGCGCGCTGCTCCTTTTCAAAACTGACCTTGGGTTTTATTTCTAAGTCTCGAGTCCCTTTCGGCGGCGGCGGCGGCGGCAGCTCCTTACGGGGGTTGTTGTCCTTCGTTATTCCGCGCGCTTTTTTTTTCCTCTACTTTTCTGCGTTTTAATTGCGCGCCTGCGTGTGCGTGGACCCGTCTCCTTTGAGCGCGTCAAGTGCCTCCTTTTGTTCCGGGCGCATCGCCCTATTCAAAGCAGGACAGCGTAAACTACTATTTACGCCTGTCAGGATCTGAAGAATGGCGGGACGTAATTGTAAGCTATTACTTTTTTAAATGTTCCTGCAGAGACTTTTCTCTCTTTTCCGACCTTTTGCTAATATTTGCCTTGGATGCAGGAAGAAAAACGAATCGATTGCCGCCAAGAGTCGTAAGTAATCTAACAACCAACAACTGACAAAAATCTTGAAAAGGCATTCGACGCCGAATTGAATAGAAAGCCGCGACAAAGCGATAAACGAGCGAGTCCCGCATTATTCATAGAGCGCCGAGAGTAATTGATTATCCGCGAGGCAAAAGGCCCGTCGATCGCAAATTTCCAGGAGGCAAGTGGCACTTCAACCCCACGGAGTCGGCGAAAAAAGGAGAGAAGCAAAGACGAAGCAGAGAGAGAGGGAGAGAGAAAGCGGAGGGCTTCTCGGGAAGCGAGTCTCCGCATCCCGCGAACGCGGCCATTTGCCTGATAAATGTTTCAGCGGGGGTAAAAGCGAAATCCTATACCCGGCCGAAATCCTCTCCTCATTCGATTCGCTCCTTTATGCGCTATCTTCTCTCCCCCCCGACGCCGCCGCGGCGCTCCTCCTTTCTTTCGCCGTCTGTCTGCGATGCGTTTTGCATAATATATCTCCCCGAGAGCTCCGACGAGTCTCGGCTCAATCTTGCGTGGGCATTGATTCTGGAATTATTTTTATGGAAATGTTTTATTTCGCCGCCGAGCCTTTTGTCTAAAGGGGGAGTGGAGGCTTTTGAGCCAATTCTTTTTCAGGCGCAACGGTCTTTTAAACGTGGATTTTGGTTGAATGATTAGAGTGGAAATACAAGTTCAAAAAGTGTTTCAGTAAAACTGTGTATGAAAATTTACTGAAAACTTGTGAAAAGTTCATTTTCCTATATTTTCGGTACACTGAGAAAAATTTGTTGTGAAAATTAAGATTTTTTTTTAAGTTATTATTTTAATGGTACGCGGAGGACAGACTCATATTTTAATAATTTTTACCGCCGTTTTAGTATTTTTTGCAATATATTTCGTAAATTTTATTATTTAGTATGTAAAATTTACTGAAATTATCGTAAAATATGTGAAATATATTGCAAAAAATACTAAAATTGCGGTAAAAATGATTAAAATATGAGTCGGTCCTCCGAGTACCATTAATAATAGTAATTTTTAAGAAAAAAATCTTAATTTTTACAAAAAATTGTTTTCAGTGAATAGTGTAAATAACTTTAAATAATTGCATCTATCTCACTTGTCAAAATTCACAGCTTCGAAGAAAGGCCTAGAAAGATTTTTCCACATCCTTCTGTCACTTAATTTCTCGGTCCTCTCCTTTCACCCTCAAAGTCTATATTTTCACCGCTCGACGTCCAGGCCATTAAAGGCATTTTGAGCCCATCAATCATAACCAAAAGCTACTCTCCTCAGCTCATTCATTAAAGATGAATTTCCACTTTTCTGGATTCATTCTCCATTAAAATGTTGTGACCGACCTCCCAAAGGAAGCGACTAACCCTCTTTCAATTCCCCGATATAAATAAAGTCTCCCGAGAGCAGATCAATGAGTCCGCCGACGTGATTTCCGAAAAATTCTCACGCCTCGGCCTCGTATCACCCGGCCCATAACGCATCAGCTTCCTCGTACGTAAACAGGCGGCGAAGGTGGGAGAGAGAAAAACGCCGGAGCAGCTGCGGCTCGTCGCAGCTCGGCGGATGAGGAAGAGGCGCAAGATGTTCCTTTGACCGGAAAGCCGACTCTCTAATATACGGAAGCCCCGTAACGGCACGCTCTTCTCACTTTCTTCAGGGAGATTCAAGGGTTAAATGGATCGTTTTCTGATGGGCTAGGAGTACGTGTCTATTTTAAAGCGGCGAACAGTCATTAATCAGTGGCTAACTTTAAAACTGTATCATATTTTTGGCTGAAAAGTTGTATGCAGATTGGAGGGTGTTATAAAATTACTTTTTAAGATGGTAACTTCCTGGTACGGCTAGAGTGTATTGTGTGCTGTAGAACATGTGCTTTCTTTAGAAAAGTGTTTTTACAAAAAAGTGTAGTGTCATCTTGAACAGCAGAGATGAATTAAATTTATGAGCGAAATTCATAGTTTAAGTATTGCAGGGATGAAGCTCCAATGTAAAGTTTAGCTATAGAGTTCATTTGCATAAGAAATGTGCCATTAAGAATTTACCATGTTTTAAAACAAAAACAATTACTGTAAAATACAGATTTTCATATTCTTATTTAAAAATAAATAGAAAATTTCAATTTTCTTATTAAAAAAAACTGTTAATCGTACATTTTTCATAATTTATTATTCCAGCAAGAGACGCAATGCAAAAGCCAACAAAAAGACAAAAAGTGCCCCCCTCCCAGAGAATGAAATCGCACTCTTTCGAGAAAAAAAGCGAAGCTCTCCGAAAGGCCGCGGGGCTCGCCAAAGGTAAAGAAATCAAGTCGCAAAGCAGCGTTTTTGCCGGCGGAATAAATGATGTAATCAACACTAAAAGTACACTGGCGGCCCGGGGGCTGAACTGCAGGCGGGCTGCACCCACAGAGAGAGAGAGAGAGAGAGAGCGCCGCAGCCGCCGCCGCCGCCACCGCCGCCTGTTTGACTGCGAGGCGAGACAGACACGAGCGCGCGCCTTGCTTTCATCCGGAGCCTCTCTTTAGAAATGATATTAGCGGGCGAGCTGCGAGGCCGGATTCAAAGTCGAATCGAATGACTGGACTGCATCGGGGTGCTGCGGGTTAATAAGGTTTATGTGCTTTGCCGTCTCGGTGCTGGGGGGCGGAAAAGGAGCGAATACGCTTTGTGGACGCCGGAAGGGAATGATAATCGATAGGGAATATTGGATTTTACCACTCTGAGCCTCTTCGTGTTCCTACAATGTTGAATACTGAGAAGAATTACGGGCTTTCCGGCGAATCCGTTTCCTCCAGGTCTTACACTCTACCGGTCACTCGAAGCCCCGCTCATTAAAGTGTGAAAATTCCTCGCAAGATTACAAGCGTCCGAAAGCTGGCCACTCGAAAGAGAAGCTCAACTCTGCCCGATCCCCTTTGTCGCGCTTCCCAAAACGAATCCGCTGAAAAGCGTCTTTTCTTCCTAGGGGCAATAACACACTTCTCCCCGAAAGAAACGGCCCTTCTCTCTTTCGAGGAGGCGGTGAATGGGTCTGCCGGCTCCTCGTGGCCGCGAGTTCGAGGCATTAAAACGCCGATTTCGCCGCGAGCTGAGAGGAGTGTATACCTATATATAGGTACAGGCGTCTCTCTCTCCCTCCCTTTCGCAGATGTCGCCGTCGTGATTCCCTCCCCGGGAGAGGAATAAAAACGGAAAGCCGGAATTCCAGCGCCTTGTGCCAAGGTCGGGCCTCGGGTTCAGCGAGTCTTCTTGCATAATTGACAGCGGTTTAATTGAACTTCAATGGACGGACGGCCTGGAAGTAGGGTTTAATTGACGAGCCGGGACTCCCTGGAACGGGGAATTCTCGGAAGCGAGCTTGTAAGGGCGTCGACGAGCGGAAGGTGTAACGTTACCAATCGATCGAGCGTCCAGTTTTTTTCTCGATCGAAAAGGATATATATTGTTTGCGAGGCGGCCGGCAGATGGAAGGAGGCGGTCTTATTTGGATCGAGGTTGCCGGTCTGGGTCAGTAACCTCGATGGCGACGGCTACCGAGCTACGCGCCGACTCTGATTTCCCGATTGCCTCTATCTGTTTATCTTAAACGCTTTCAGCGTTGTAATGGATCTGAATACCTTCGTGTTTTGGCTCTCGGAGGAATTTCATTTAAATCCGACTCGCCCCGTCCCTCCTCCGGCTATCATTTAAAAAGCACAATTTATCGGAGCTTGTTTATACTTTACGAGCGGATCCTTTTTATAATCGATGTCGCTTTTTATCTAACGAAAGATAAGAGCCCTTATAATATCAGATTTTTTCAATATATTCGCTTCTACAAAGTACCTCTCCATTGAATATCAAGACCGCGGAGCGACAAAGTTTCCGAATCAAAACCAAAATGATGGTCGGATTTGCTTATTAAAAGCCATTTTAATTTAACCTGCCGACTCGGCAAGGTTCGCTCGACATCTGCGCAGCGTTATCTAAATTTCTATCCATTTCCCAGCCTCGGCGAGTTTTTCGCCTCGCAGATCGGAATTACAACTTCTTCGGTATTCCAGTATGGCTGCCAATTAGCTGGAACTCGCTGAAATTGCTCTTAATTAATGGCTCGCCAAGGCGGAAGATAAAACGCCTCGTTCTCGCGGCGTTTTTACTCTGCGCGCGGGGCCCGTTTTTGCTCTCTCGGCGGCCGGCGGCGGCGACGGCGGCAGGTGGATTTTTGCGCCCGCAAAACTCACTCGCTGATCCACTTCGAGAGCTTTTCAAGGCCTCGAAAGCGGCGCCTTTGACGCCGAGCAGTCGACGCGTTAACGTCACAATCCAATTTAGGGGCCGCCGTTATTTATGGTAATGAGCGGTAAATATTTGATTAGGCGGCGCGCTGCCTGCTTCGCTCCTCTCTCTCTCTCCCTCTCTCCTTCCGACAGATTCCCGAGTTTGCTCTGGAAAATGATATTGAAAAGAGATCGCTAATGAAGACGAGAGAGCGAGCCGCAATTAAATTTATGCTCCTTTTCCGACATTGTGTGCGAGTTTACGGCCGAGGCTGCTGTTGGTTAGGAAAGTTTTTTTTTTTTGTTACAAGATTTAGAGCTTTAAAACTTTTATGATGTCATTTCATTGACGCGGCTTCCTTTGAAGAGTTGAAAGAGAATTATCTCTGTGCCAAGTCCGACTTTTTTTTTTTTATAAGTGTAATTCTGAAAAAAATATAATTTTAGCTCGAGCCTCTTTCCTCCCGAGCCAATGTCACGTCGGAGCGATCATTTAAAATTTGTCTGCGGAACCATTTCAAGTCCCGCTTGATTGACTGTGACTAATCCACCGAAAATTACAGCGTTCCTCGCCGCGGGTATTATAAAAAAGTATCAATCCTAGATATCCCATTCGAATCCGATAGGACGAGTAAGAAGAAAGAGAATTTTCCAATATTTGCCAGATCTATTTGCCGACGATAAAAGCCTATCAATATTACCAGGCGAACAATCAGCGCGAGGCAATATTTATTCCCGGGGCATCGCGCGAAATTGCATTGCACGTGTCACCGACTACTCAATGTCCCGCGATCGAATCGGAAAACTCTCCACCTCCGATACATATGAATGAACGGGCTCTCCTGCACTCGAATAAAAAAAAAGCCCTCTTGGAAGCCGTCCAAACAAACCGGCGCCGCGCAAAAAGCCGCGCGAAAATTCATAAGAATCCAAGCGGAACGCACAGCAGCACACATAGAGACGCGGCGGTGGTCGAGAGTCAAAGGGCGAGCAGCGGCGGCGAGTCCGTTCATAAAGTGCACTCAGCGGAGGCACTTGGCGCGATCGGCTGCTTTGGAATCGGCGACAAAGAGCGAAATATATAAAGGGAGCCGCGGCGATATGTGGATGGGCCAATAGAGCGGAATCAAAGCGAGTAGCCCCGAAAACGAGGCGCGACAATGGCTCCCGCCTGCAGGCGAGAGAGAGCACCGCGATAATGGATGAAACGCGACAGAATCCATATCCCGTCCTTTGATACGCGCGGCTCCTTTTATTCGAGGATTAATGCGCGCCACCACCGCCGCCGCCGAGTCAAGTGGCGTGCTGTGTGCGTGCATAGACGGTAGGTGCGGAAGGTCTTAATTTAGAATCGAGTGAGCCACTCTCTCCCTCCCTGCCGCCTCCTTCGCGGACTTGAAAAGTTCGTCGCGAAACGCTTTAAAAATAGCCGAGATTACCGGCTCCTCCCCCGTTTTTTTTATACACGTCCAGCGAGGTATTCCTCGCGCGCGGATAAGGGATTTCCGCCGGGAGCGGGGATATCGATTCCGGCCGCCTTGATGGACCGGCTGTTTTGACACTTTGAGTGCCGGCGAGTAACGGCCGCGCTAACAATGAGGCTAAAATTAGAGGCTTATGAAGTCGCGCGCGCGCGGCTTTGAGGCTTAGAGCGGCCAATGCGCTAAAAATTTCTTAAACAAACCCGGCCCCGAGCAGCGTAAACATCGTCTGGATCACTGGCTGGGGGAACTAATGAAAATGCTCGGCTCTCGCCGCGGCTTTCATGAGAATCTAATGAAAACAAACTTCAAAGTATATTAAAACCCTTCGTCGTTCGGATTTTGTAAGCAGAAGCTCGAGCCTTTGAATTTCGCTCGTACATTGCAGTGAGTAATCGAGTACGAATAAAGACTCACCGATGGATTCTACCCAGTTTAGTCACCCGCTCACCGCAGGTGTCCATTCCCAACGTCTCATTACCACCCAATCGAGCCACAATCATATATCGAAAAAGCCGCCACTCCGTCCACCACCGTCGTCCGGTCAGCCGGGCAATCAGACTTTATCGAGGATCCGGCGGCTCTTCCTCTGCGGCCGGGAATTCCAGCCGGCTATTAACAAAGCCCTCCCTTCAATTAGCCCACACGGAACACGTACTCGAGGAGAGAGAGAGAGAGAGAGAGAGAGAGAGCGACTGTTACAAAGGCCGGCGGGCCAGCTGCGGGAGCGCGCGCACACATGCCCCCGGGGGCGTTTATCGCGCCGAGGCAAGGAGGCCCCCGCGACGAAACACGAGACACGCGAAGTAGACCGGTAATAGAGAGGGGCGGCGGCGGCGGCGGCGGTGGCTACCGTTTGATACCGGTTATTCGCCGCTCAAGCCGAGGAGGGTCCTCGCCCCGGTAAACAGGCACTTGCGAATTTTCGAACGACCGCGGCAGGGTGGATTCGAACTTGGAGCTGCCACTGGGAATGGAGGGCTGCTTCGGTGCAGGCGCGAGGAGTGGCTTGCTGGGAAGGTCGGCTGCCTCTGGGGATGATTCAAAGATTCGGTGTGACCTAAAGCGGTCTAATTGTGGGATGCAGCTTGAAATTTATATTAAAATAGATTTTGATAGATATTCGTTTATTTTTAAAGTTTTACACATTGTTGTAATAATTGTTGTCCTCTTCCCTATAAACTGATTGAATTTCCAGTCTATTGATAATCAATCCATCTCAGAAATTCAGTTTCCGAAGCACGATAAGCACCCAATTCAGCCTTGAATCCCCATTGGCCCAAATAGTCAATCCCGTCAGATCCTCGCACGCGATTGTCGTTACTCTCCTTTCTCGAGCGTCGAACAGAGCCACTGTGCAGCCAAAGAGAAGCAGCGGGAGGGAGGGAAGGGTGGGCCACCCCCGCCGCTTTCGCATCATCCTTTCATTGTAATATCAAAGCTTCCGACGCACTTGCCGGAGCTTTCGCTCTCTCTCTCTAGCGCTAAAGCGCTTCTTCACTCGGCTCCTCGTCGATTCGCTTATACTTTTCCGGCCCCGCGTCTCGACCCTTTAAATCCCCCGTTTTCCTTGCGTCTTTTTCCCTTCTCTCCCGGCGAACTTTCTACTCGAGCGGCTTGCCTCCTTTTTCATCCGCTGAATGGGCCAGCAATTGGCTTGATTTCATGCGGCGACAGAACTGTTTGACTACCGAGTCCTCGGCGACGGCTCATATCGGCTACTTGTTGCTGCTATGTTTATGAAAAAATCTCCCGAAAATTGGCCGCCCCCGACAAAATCACCGTACCCGATGATAACCGGCGCGCAGACAATGCCGCGCAGCCGCCTCGCGTGTTTACGAAAACAGTTTACAGTGCCTGCCGCCGGGATTTCTGCCCCCCCGCTGCATCTATCTACATATTTATCTATCTATTTCACGTGTCAAATCGCTGCGCCGACGGGCCTGTATTTGCTTTGGCCTCGGGCCGCATCAAAGAGCAACTCTCGCGACTCTCCGGCCGGTGCATAATATACATATACAGCCGCCGGTCTGCGCTGGCGTATATACAAGCGAGAGAGCGGCATGACGACACACGACAGGCCGCGAGCGACAAGTGCATTCAAATTTATGGCCAAAACAGTTTGCACAGTAGCAGGCCGTTTTAATGCCGCTGCAGCTCCTATGTAAGTTTAATTACGACGCGCCGGCGCCTGCTGGCGCCATTTATCGGCGGACTTCTTTCCGAGGGCTTCGAGCTTTTTTACTCCCCAATTTTAGACTTAGCTTTAGCGCTCTCGCGCTACGCTGACTTTCAATTAACCAACTTGCTCGACGAGTTGAATTTTCGAACGCTGAGCGGGCTGCGGGGGTGTGTAAATTATAATACAACTCTTTTGTCTTGATTTGCGAGGGGAAAAGTTTTAAATTAGTTTTTAATTACACAGAATTCTTTTAGCTTTAAAAAATATAAGTGAATGTCAATCGGTCGGGGCTGCGGTAGCAAATCAATTCCGTTTAATTATTCAAGTGCTCTACCTGATAGGTCATTATCAATGTATATCTATGGAAGCACGCCGGTTGTCAATGTCCCCCTTTAGCTTCTAAAATATTTACAGCAAACTCGCTCCGAGCCTCAATGATAAATGTCGCCGGTTTTTAAACGGCAGTTTCTCAACTTTGCGCGGCCGTGTTGTCAAACACTGCTTTTCGGCTTTCCTTCGTCAATTACGAAAACGGCGTCCTTACGATCCGAGGATAATCTCCTGCCCGGTCTCCGCGCACGCGCACCACCGCAGGGCCCGAACGAAAAAAAAAAGTACCAGTCAGCGAGAGAGAGAGAAAAACAACGTGCCCCGTCAAAAGGAGCCGCGGCTTAAGGCTTTCCCCTCCCCCGTCCTTACCATCCGTCCTGGCGGCGATTTTCCCGTCCTCGCCGGCGGAGCGTGGAGGAGCCGTCAGAAGGAAGCCGGCCGCCGCAAAAAGCCGCGGCGTATCGTCGCGCTCTCCCCCCCCCTTGGGGCTGGTATAGGTGCGTCGGCTGTCGTCGTCGGTTTGATGCCCGCAGGGATAGGCGGAGGACGGGGCAGCAGGCAAGGATAATGCTATTAAGGCTTAAAGAGACCTTAACCTAACCGTTAGTTTATTGGCGTGAAGCAGTCGCCGAGCGTGTCTACATCAAAGGCCGCCGCTCCCGAGGCTTCCCACCCCCCTCCGCCCGCCGCGAGAGTCCCGCTCTCGCTTATGCAGCGGCCGAGCCAAGCCGTAACTGCTCCCTTGCCTTCTCCCTCCCTCCCTCTCTCTCTCTCTCTTCTTGCTCGACGTGTTTCGCTTAATTTTTCTCGTTCCTTTACCTCGCGCCGCGCGCGCCTTGCCGCTTTTTCTTCTTTCTCTCCTCCGAGCTTGCGTATCCCTCTCTCTCTCTCTCCTTTCTTCGCTTCCTTTTGCTCCGCTCTTTTTCTCGCCGGCCTCCGCGAGCAGCCCCCTAGACGATAACGACGAGGCCGTTTTGTCGCCGACCCTTTGCTTTTTTCTGCTCAGCTGCTTATCTTCGCCCCCCGACGCCGCCGCCCGCCCCGCGGATGCAAAGATTCCTCGTCCGAGCGAGCGGCCTAAGCGCCCGACTCGAATTGAAATTTCAGCTTTTTTCACCTCCCCGCCGATGATTCGCCATAGGAATGGAAAGAGAGGAGGACACGGCGGACTGTTTGATTTCGAAGCTCACGCACATCGGGCCGCGAGTGATGCGAGCCGAAAGGAAAGGAATGAAGGAACAAAATGCTGCCAGCCGGACGAAGGAGGAGACAGAGGGAGACCCTCTCTCTCTCTCTCTCTCGCCGCGACGCGGACGGAAAAAGATACGACAAGCCGACACAGAAAGAGAATGACGGAGGAACGGGTAGAGAGAGAGAGAGAGAGAGAGAGGGAGAGAGGAAAAAAAAAACTAAAAACGTAAACTCTCGAGACGCGTACACTAGGAGCGTCGAATCGCATGAATGCTCGTGGAAAACAGCGACGTGATGCTTTTTGAAATTTTTTTTCCCTCCCTCCCTATCGCGATAAATTAAAACGGTGATACAATCGTTCTCTCTCTCCTCGGCGCGCTCGCGCCTTTCTTCAAAGAAAAGTCTCTTTTGTTTGTTTATGCCCGCTCTCTCGCCCACGATGAAGAATACTCCGCGCCCGCGGAGAATAAAAAAAGCTCCGAAAAAAAAAAGACCGGGGAGCCAAAGAGGAACGGGCTGAAAAACAAAGGAGATCTACCGAGAAGAAGCGGCGCGATAGTTATTACGTCTGATTCCCGAACGTCGCCTCCGAGAGAGACGATGATCAACGCGCTCGTAACTGGGATTACGAGGAAGCCGAGCGCGCTACTCGGAATCCCGCTGAGATCGTCGTCGACGAGGGAGTAAAAAAAATGGAGAGAGAGAGAGAGCGCCGGCTTATCATATTTTTAACCCCGCTCTCGCGATCCGGAGAAACGCGCTAATCTGAACCACATGGGTTTCGGAGCCGCGAGTCTGCCATCCTCCTCCTCCTCCTCCTCCTCCGCGCTTCGTTAAGGCCCACCCTGCGGCCGTAACGTTTTTAATCGCGACGGGGGCTAAGCTTTTCCAGACGTAACCTCTAAACCGTGTTTAAAGAACGAGCCGCGTTAGCCCGGCTGCATGTGTTCGTCTGGAAGATTTGTTTTTAGCTTTTGTTTGTATTCGCCGCGGGTATTCGGTTCAAGTTCAAGAGCTCGTGTGTGTCGTTAGCAAAGACTATGTAGATGCATTCATAAGATAAACTTCATTGATCAGTGCTGCTTACGCCTGGCTTCGTCCATTCACCGCGAAATCTATTCATTAGCCTTTTGTCGCGTTGCCCCGTGGATAAACAAAACGCCCGCCCGTGATTAATCGCGTCTCCAGTGTAAATACTACCTTGCCGGAAGTGAAATTCTACTCGCGCGCTCGGCTCATCGTTCCGTTTCTTTAATTAGCGTTACTTTAACTAGGTATTTTTATGTTTTCACCGAAACCCTAGCCAGATGCGAGTGGAATTTGCCGTAGCAGCAGGTATTCGCGAGCCAAAGTATAGTAATCTTGTTTGTTCTCTCGAAAGAATGAGCGCACTTTGATCGCCCGATTCTTTCATCTTCTGCAACTTTATGTAGTCTAAGAATATGAAGAATCTCTTTGAAGTAATCAGAGTCTAATCGTTGCTTACGCAAAAGCTTGGATCTCAAGAGTTGGCGCCGTCGCAAAAGTTTCACGAGGCTCATTTAGCCGTACATCAGCGTCTGGCCTGCTTGTCCCCCCAATTCATCTTTGCATCCCTGAATCAAGGAGAGAGAGAGAGAGAGAAAGAGAGTGCGACGAGAGGCCAGCAATACACGGCGGCGCACTTTCGACCTTTTAAGTAAGGTTATGAATATTGCTCGCCTCCAACTCTCTCTTTCGCTCTCCTCCGACCCGCCGCCACCGCAGCTACAGCAGTAGCAGCAGCAACCCCGCTCGATACTACCAGCAAGCGTTAGAATGTCAAAGAGCTCTACTCACCCTCTCGATGCTTTTCGAAGGCACCAGTAATAATCCAGGCTGAGCTTCCCGTTCGCACGTTCCCTCTTCCGTTCTCCGCCTCCTCCGAATCCACCGCGAGGCTCGCACTTTTTTCCTTTTTCTACTAGCACGACCCGAGAGAGACTGTCCGGCCTATTATCCCGTGCAGGTAGGCAATCCTTGTCGCGAGCTTCTCCCGCCTTCCTCGGCTCTTCTCCAAGGCACGCAGGACGAGTCGCCGCTTAAACTTTGCCGATGGACAAGGCAGCCACGACTTTGCGGTTGCTCGGTTGCTGGACGCTGATCTACGTCCATGTCCTATTCGTCGATGCCGCTCGTATTTTCCTCCCAACTCCGCGCTGCGGAGGCTGATGAACCCTCCGGCGGCTTCGTAATCGAGCGGCTGAGGGCGGCAGCTTCGTCAAATCCTCATTAAGAGCAAAGAGTCGTCGGCGTCCTCGTCTAAGCTGCCGCTGCTCCGTTATTGCGGTTGCTCCCCGCTGAGATTTCTTTGGCAGTGCGACGCTGAGGGAACGAAAAATCAGTGCTCCCTCCTGGCCTTTCGCGGCGCACACTTGTACACGGGGAGGCGCGCTCGCGAACCTCCAATTCCTCGAATTGGCTGTATCGGGAAATATGTGGCGGCTCTCTCGCGTTGTTTTCCTTCCGCGAAGCGGCTACTGCCTCTGCTGCTGCGCCTCTCCACGTGCCGCCGCTCTTCTCGCTCGCACGAACGCACACGGACACACACGCGTGCTCGTCGACAAAGGACGCCTCTCTCTCTCTCTCTTTTGATCGGTGAGCCGCGCTCTCTGCGTCTTGGTCGCTCCGTGTTTACTCGAAGCTCCCGGCTTGGAGTCGCGTCGAGGTTGCTCTACGGGCAGCGGCTTTGGGTAATAAGGCACCAGCAGCAGCCACGGCTACAGCGGCTTCGGCGCTCGCCATCAATGGTCTCTGAGAGGGCGCGACACGGGGAGAGCGAGCGAGAGCGAAACGCTCGCTCGCGAGGAGGACGGAGCTAGTTATAACGCAGCGCGCTGCAGAATTCCGACGGCGCGGCCGATTTCTCGCATTCCATCGAGCGAACCTCGCCGTGTCCTCTCCCTCTCGCCTTCCCAGAACTTCCCTCGACGACGATGTCAACACACGGACACACACGGACACTCGCGTTGCAAGTACGCTCTGTCCTACTCTAACCTCTGGCCTTCTCCCTCTTTCTCGCTGGCTCTCGGTGTGCGGGAATGTTTTTCTCGGAGACGATGCGGGGCTGCGGTGCGTTCTCGCGAAGAGTCGACGGCGACGAGCCGCGAGCTGCGCGGGCGCTCTCTCCTCTCGGTCGCGCGCGGGTGCCACGGACTGTGTTTTTTCGCTCTCGCGGATAGACAGCCCCTCGCGCGCGCGGAACGCGGGAGTGAGAGCGCGGCCGCGAGTTAGAGAGAGCGCGTAGGCCGATAAGGAGCGCGAGAGGGAGAGAGAGAGAGAGGGCACGGCGAGGAGAGAGCGAGAAGGAGCGCAGGCGAGCGACCTCCAGTGGCCGGAGCGCCGAACTCGCTGCTCTTTCTCTCTCTCGCTCTCTTCCTCCTTTCCCTCTTTTTGTGCGGGCCGCTCCGCTCCGTCCGCACGTAGGTGTGTGTTTATGTGCGCGGGCTTTCGATGTGTGCGAGGGAGCGCGCGGCCGTTGTCGCTGTGCGTCGGCGGCGGCGGCGGCGGCGAGCGCTAAAAGGTTAGGCGCCCGAGAGCGCGGCCAATCGACGCCAACCCTAGTCGGCCGAGCCGCGCCGACACTCTTTCTTCTCTCTTCGAGCTTCGCGATTCTCTCTCTACTCCTCAGGGACGGCCGTTTGCTCGCTTCTAAGGCACGGATTATCCGCTTATTATTCCGCTTGTCGATTTTTTCCTTCGGCTTCAGGAATGCATGCTTCTGATAAAAAATGAAATATTTCTGGGGGATCTCCGGGGACGCGGGCTTTTTTACGCTATCAGTATGCTCAGTTTGTCATCAACTATGGTGAGTATAGCGAGGTAAGATCAAACGAGAACCCTTTTTGGTCATTTACTCCTTACAAAAGCGCTGATGCTGACCATTTCGCAACCATTAAAATCTACGAATATTGCCATCAGTACAGAAAATTCTTTTGTAACGGATTGACCATCGAAATCTATAATAGAGACTGATCATATTAGTAAAAGTTATTATTTACAATAAATAAATGCAGCAAAGTAAAAACTACAAGATACTTATAAAAAATAAGACACCACAAGCCTACAGTGTCCTTGTAATTAACCGCAAGATCTCAGTCGAACCCTCTTGACCAAAAACAGCGAGCCATAAAGGACGCGGGGAGCCCCGAGCGCTTTCATAAAAACTCATAAATTTTTCATCGCCACGTCCGCGAGGAGCGAGGCGCAAAAACCAAGCGGCGCGCCGGGCAATCTAAAGTGTCACAAGAGATATCGCTCGGGCATTGTCGGGCGAATCGGGTAGCCGCGAGCGATCGAACTCTTTGAGTAAGGAAGCGCGATAAAGCCCTCAAACGGCGAGTGCACGCCCGCTTAGGCTCGTCGCCCGCGGCGTCCGCTACCGGGACACGTTTTATGCAGGCCCTGCTTACCGGATAAACCGTCGATTATTGCGGCAAGGGTTGGAAAAGGGAGGCTCGGGCAAGATACCGGCTCTCCCTTACTCGGCTCCTGTCCTCTTACCGACTTTTGATCTTCGCGACGATCCTTTCGTCTCCCCGAACTCTCCTCTCGCGCTCTCGAGAATAAAAACTCGGTGCATCCTGTTACCCTCTGTAATGCCGAGATTAATTGTGGCCCTTGTAACGAGGATTGTGTCATTATAAAGCTTCAAAGACGAATTAACGAATTGTTTTCAAGGGCAAGGCATTAGCTTTGATTTAAAATGAAATTTAATCTAAATATCTACTTGATATTTGACAGAAATAATTACCAATCAATATAGCTTAATGAATGAGATTTCATTTTAATCTTGATTTGATTAAATGCTAATAATGACGCAACTCTGCATAATCCAACTTGAAAATGTAAAAAGAGTTAAAAGGTAAAAATAGACACAAGTTTTCTACTTAAAACGTCGCTCTTGCGCTGACTTTGTCTCTAAAGACAAAGCTTTTGAAAATTGCTTAAGATTCTCGTGTCCTCGAAATATCAAAGAGAATTCTGGCAAAGACAAGGTAAGCGAGCAGTCCGAAATATCGCTGTCATCGCAAATAACCCGCAATTTTGACAATTGACCAAGAATTAAAAGCTTAGGGGGCACAGTCGGGAACGGCGCGAAAATTCAAATGCAAGCAGGCGGCCCGACTGAAGCAGCATCGAGCTCGAAAGGTGCGAGAAAACGCGAGCGTGTCTATCAAACGCTATCTGCATCCCTCTCGAGGGCAGTTTTTTCCCCGCGTCAAGAGCGCGGGCGGCTGTAGACGTATATAGATGTAACTCTGCGTTTTACCGAAGTGAAAGACATTGTTCCGGGGGCGGCACGGCTCTGGCTAAAGACACGGAGCTCGCAAACAGAGGGAAGGGAGTGAGAGGCAGCAGCTTCTCTTTGAGATCGTTTCGTTAGAACTGGCTTGTTCGCGCTCGACTCGAAAAGAGGGCAGAGAGCGAGGATTGCCCGAGGATGATCCGCCGTCAGATTGTCTCTGTGTCGGTGCGACAGTAGCTCGCGAGAGAAAGAGGAGAGATCAAAGGCCGCGAACGCCGAGGATCAAAGGCTCCCGCCGACTCGCGAAGTTGAAGCCAAGGTGTGGAAGAGACGAGGGGTGGGGGAAGCACTAGAGAACTTCCCTCCCTCTCTTCTCCCCGGCTTTTTTAGACTCTTTGCTTTTTCTCATTTTCGAGTCTGACGCGATACTTGCTTTGATTTTTTGAAACTGCGACTAATTAGCGGAGGAGCATTAGCGTAATTTGATCTGAATTTACAGGAGTTTGCTATTTCGAGGGCTGCCAGCATTATTTTAAGAAGGTACACACTGCGAAATTAGGACGAGGTTATTTGGAACACTTGCGAACTTTCTTGTCCCTTTGAGTCGCGGAGTAGCATTTTAGTGCGTCTATTTCGCCACTTTTTTATTTTTACTAAAGAAATCATAAATCTATATACTATTATAAATGCTTTATACTATGAATGCGACGAAATATTTTTCAGCATTTTCGTCCAAAGTCCCGAAACGTACGTTTCTAATTAATTATAAATAAAGCCCTCAAAAGCTAATTGAAAAGGCGAAATTGAAATCCAGGCGAAACGTTTTCAAATAAATTCCATGCGCCTTTTGAACTTCGAGGCCGAGCGTTATTTGATATTGCGGTTCAGTACAGATCAAACGGACGGGCAACATGCGTTACTTTGATAAAGTCCATTGTCAACGATCGATTAGTATTATACCGCCAGGATGCTGGCGGCACGTAGCCACGTGCACCTTTAGTTACTGCAACACGATAATCTCAGCTTTGATGTCATTACGTGCTCAAGGTGGGCTGAATTAACTGCATTGAAATTGGAAGATAATTACGCGTTTCATGGCGGCTGATGCGCATCGGTTCCCTTAATTAATTGCCGCGGACTTGCACTTGTTTAATTTTGTTTAATTAAATATAGGCGACGATCCTGGCCGTGCAAATTAATTTCGAAAATAATCGATGCCGTTATTAAATTTTATGTCAACGTGGGTAATAATTATTTTGAGAAACGTATCATCTTTATTTCTATTGGAGAAATTTATGAAAATCTAATATTTAGAAATAATACGTTTCTCGGTAAACTTGTATATTTATGAGCGCTCAGATAAGATTACGGAACTTCCGATTACAATTTCATTCTCTATTTAGACAGGAAGTTTAGGCTTTGAGCATCCGTGTATACAGTGGAAAACTTTTATAATACGATAAGTGACAATTTTTAGCTCTCTTCGTCGTCTATTTTTAGTACAACTCGTTTCAAACATTCAATATTATCATTTTTACAAGCAACCTCCTTTCACTATTTCGCCATTCATTTCGATCATGATTGCTGTTTTATTTGTAAGACAATATTCCATTTTTCATATTATTGCAAGTCCTCCGCCAGACGGTGAAACTTTCCGGAAACGTTCTTTCTGCTATTCCCATTTCCCACTAGCCGAAATATCGATATCCAAACGCGTTTCCCAGCTCCCCGGGGGCCGTTTACTTCCTTTCATACGGGCAATAAAAAAGGCCTCGTCAGCAGGACCACCAACGCTCGGGCACTCACCGAATCTCCTAATAAAGCAAAACACAGCCGCTTGGCAATTGTCCCGCGCAGCTCGTCGTCCTCGCACAAAGGGGCCGCTATCAAAGGAGCTCGGGGAAAATCGTCGCCGCAGGAAGTCCCCGGGGAGGAAGCGCCTGGAAAAACAGCGCCAGCTGCGCGCGAGGACCGCCCACGACCGCTTTCGCGTGCGGCGTCGGCGGCGGCGGCGGCTTTCCTCGCGCGGCCGCCGCCGCCGCCGCGGTAATTGCCGCAATTTTTCGGCGCGATCACTGTCATTACGCTAATCGCGCCGCGTAATTACTTTGCGTTATGAAGTATTGTAATTAGGAGCCGCCCGGGAGAGGGCTCGGGTAATTGCACGCTGCGAGGTAATGCGATATAGTGACGTTTTGGGTCGAGGGAGGTGTGGGAGATGGAGGTGTGTTTTGAGGGAATGCTTTGATTTGGAAAAATTTTTTAAGGAAAGGTGCCCGCTGATTATACGTTGGCGCGCGTGGTAATTTCAAGTTTAGGACTAAAAGTATCATTCCTGTATGTTAAGGTAATGGAAGATAATTTAGTTGATGCACGATATTTCAGAGTAATTTCTCAGGCGATAGTAATTCTGTTATATTTGAATAGAGTACTACTTGTAATTTGAGTAGTACTTGTTTATAAAAACTTTTTATCAATCGTTTAAAATTAATCGCACCTCGATTTATTTGTTTTTAATCGTGCATCATAAATTATTTTTGTTTGCTATTAAAAAACAAATTTTAATATAATTGCTACTAAATAATGAATGTAGTTTTGGTTTTTCCTTAAAAAGAAAAATTATTACAAATATACAAATTCAAATTTGCCGCAATTAAATTCCTATCGGTGATAATGATAACTGTCTTATCGACAGAAACCACATTGTTTTTTTACGCACCGAAACACCGACGAATCCTACGTAGAATCTTTCGATAAACTTTTTGTAATTTTAATAGTTATAAATAAGAGTTTTATATAAAGCAGTGATATTGGTATAATGAAATATTCGCAAAATTAGATCAATAATGAAAAACGAGCTGTTTTACTTCTTATCTTATTAAAAGTAACTTTTAAGGAGTTGTAAATATAACCTCAAAGCTTAGAGTTTTAACAATGATTCAAGGGTAATTTTACATGCTTCTTTTTATAATAAAAAATAGTTATCAGATTATATCATAGACTTATTTTTTACAGATTCAAGAATGTATGCCGAACTGGACTGCGAGTTCACTGTCAGATACAGTGCTCCAGCAGGTTCTCCAGTAAATCAAAAGCTCCCGAAACAAGTGTCAAAGATGAGTGGAGAAAAAGAAGAAATATCATATTCGACAATGAACTGAAGAGACTTCATGATGAAGTAGGAAGAATTGAAAAGATTGCAGTGAATTTTATTCCAACAGATCCTTTGGCAAGCGAAATAGAAATGGCCATGAACAAAGATCTGTCTACTCCAAATGATGTAGCCAGGCACTTATCGGAAGGTGTTCATAAAACAGCAGCTTTAGCATTAGTTGATGGTCAACCTTGGGATATGCACAGGCCTTTTGTTCAGAGCTGCAAGGTGGAACTATTAACCATGCAAATGGCAACAAAGAGTAGTGCTTTAAATTTTGCATTTTGGCGCACTTGTTCTCTTACTCTGGGAGCTATGATTGACTCTGCTTTCAAAGACGAAATTACGCTGTATTTGCACAGGTAAAGCTACAAAACGTTTAAAATCTTAAAAATCTTAAACTCGTAAAATCATGTTAATTTATACAATTCTTATTATAATTTAGCTTCCCATGGCCAAACTTCAAGTCCGGTAGCTTCGTCTACGACGTGGTCCTCGACCTGCCCGACTGGAAGCCCACAGACGCAGAGCTTCGTGCAATGTCCGCCCAGTTCGTCAAACTCACTAACGAAGAACTACCAGTAGAAAGATTACAGGTCACGGAAGAGCTCGCCTTGGACATGTTCCAGGACAACCCGTACAAAAGCAAGCAGATTCCAGATATGGCGAAAGCTCAAAACGGCATGCTGACCCTCTACCGCATCGGCGAGTACATCGACATCAGCAAAGGCCCAGTGGTCGGCAACACGAACATCATTGGAAAGTCGACGATAACAGCTGTACATAAGATTGAGTCCGAGGAGACTGATAGGATGTACCGCTTCCAGGGTGTATCTATACCGCGCGGAATTCGCCTCAACCACTTTGCCTTTGGAATTTTGGAAAACAGGGCTAGACAGCTCAATCAGACCATGTGGGTGCCACATAAGATACACGAAGAGGCTGATGAACAGAGCCAGTTTGCCGCTAACAACTAGAGCTCGTAACAACGTTGACGAGAATGTTATTATTATACTTGTAAATAAATTTTCATTACGCATAAAGATAGCTCTTGTTAAAGACGATTTTCTAAACGTGAGAAACTCATAGCTTAGCCAATAAATTTCAACGAATTCGAATGAGTATGTCTTTTAATTTCGCACAAGTCGAAAGCTTGAAATAAAAAAATAAAAAAATTGTTAAAATAAAAATTTCGTTCACTCTTAGAATCATGAAAATCTCATAAAACATGAAGAAATTTATTCTCTGTGCACTGTATACAGACTGGCACACTTAAAAAAAAATTATAAATAAAAATAGACGCATCGCAAAACTTATTCGTATTTACAAAAAAAGCGAGAAAAAAAGCGCCGACGTACAACCTTAGTAAAAAAAGTTATTGCGAAAAGCAAGAAAAATCAAAGACTAGTAAAACTCATTTAGTAAAAAAGTCAATTTCGTCAGTCGTCCTCTTTTTTGTGGCGCCGAGGGCTGCGAACCTCCCAGACGAAGTGTCCGGGCAGTCTGTTCGACACCGACGCCGGACAGGATATGGTCATTTTCAGGTACATCTGCGGACGGTGACTGGACGATAGCGTTGGGCTTTCAAAGTCGTCGCACTTTAACAGCTTTCTGAAAAACGTATAGAAGAATACAGGCATTTTTCTTATCTTATTGTTTGCGCAAGGGAAACGACTATTCACATAAAAAAAGACAGTATAATTTTATCTTTTCTTAGAAGACTTGTTTACTTAAAAAAAAACGTATTTACCTGGCAGCCAGGGGTGCGAGTTCAGGTGAACATTTAAGATCGACGTCGATGACGAGGTCGTAGTTGGGCTTGCTTTCGCAAGGTCTTTTGCACATCCTGTCCCTTGCGGCGTGTTTCCTCCACATGTCGACCACTTTGTTTTCGAATGCGTACTCGTTCATGTTGCCGTAGTGGAAAAATTTGCCTCCACACTCGCCGTAGCCTGTTGGAAGTTTGGAAGAAAAGCATATACAGAGAATGATTTTTGAGTTTATTGTGCCTGAAACTCGGCCTTTTCCCTTATGATATACTAAAAGCCCGATCTCGTAGCTCATCAATAGGAATTGCGATGCAGCTAAAATCTCGACTCACCAGAGTAAGTCGAGCAGGTGGGCGGCTTGGGGGTAAAAGCGAAGGCGTCGTTCTGTCGGTCGGCGGACGGCTGCTGCAGGTGAACCAGGTGCCTGCCGAAGGGCGGCTGGAACGTCTGCACCATGAGCAGCTCGCTCTGGTAGTGGCTGCTCTCGAGGAGGTGCTCGTTGACGCTGCCGACGAGTCGGCGCAGGCGCAGGTTCATGAAGCGCTGCTTGTCCCGCCAGGAGTCCTCCTCGTAGTCCTCGCCGCGCGGCACCTCCAGGCAGGTGAACCAGGCGCGCTCCAGCACGTAGCGCATCCGCATGCTCACCGTCGTGCCCTCCTCCTCGCTCGACGCCTGCAGGCTCAGCAGCTTGCGCCCGCTCAGCAGGCAGTCCAGCAGGTCCACCGGCTTGCAGCCGTAGCCGAGGCTGCTTCTGGGGGCGGAACGTGCTTTTATATGAGTCGAGTGCTCCTTTGCGAGCTTGGAGAAGCGAGTCGTTGAAAAGTTCGAGCCGGACAAACATTTAAAATTGTTGCGGAAATTAATTTTAGGCAACTTTCTTTATGAACCCCCAAAGTTCGAAGATTTCAAAAGAATTCAAAGTTTTTTCTGTTATATTGCTAATTGCAAGAATAATAATAGTTATTTAGTGCTAAAATCTTTTTTAAATAACTCATGTCAAGCTTCAATTAATCTTTCCGTTTAGATTTTAGTGAAAAAAGAATGTATATCAGCCACCTGTTGATCCTGCGCTCGGAGATCTTCTCAAAGTAGTTCATGAACTGCTTGCAAAGCGCGGTGAATTCGCTGATGTAGTTCTTATCGACGAGCTCGGCCGGACTGCTCTTGGCGGTCCTCAGCAGAGCGTCGAGCTCGTCGAGGATGGCGCCCCCGTAGAAGCAGAGTCTTGGGAAGCGCTGCTGCTGCAGCCGGCCGCTCGGCGGATGCGTGTAGCGCCAGACGACGGCGCGCAGAAGATTGTACTGCACCTCCACCAGTTGCAGGAAGTTGTGGGCCCGGTTCCGCATGACCAGCTCCGTGTAACCGATTGGTCCCGCGGGGATGGACGACAGCTCCGTGAGGAGGCTCTGGAGGCGCGGCCCGAACGACAGGAAGGCGCTGTTCAGGATGGCCGTGGCCACTGCGGAGCACTTCCTAAAGGGGAACGAGGGTGTTTTTTGCAAACAAATTTTAATTCTGCCTGCTAATTCCATGATGGATTGATAAAAAAGTTTAATCTTAATACATACAATAAATAGTTACTTAAGGGTAATCAACAATGGTCATTATTAGCTATAGATAAGGGTTTTTACTCAAAAGTAATTACTTTGTTTTTAATAAATAACAGATTTTATAATGGTTAAGAAATCTAAATTTAAATACCAGTTAATTTTATTTCAATCCCTATTTCCTAATTATCTAATTAGGATGCATTTGGAGCAAATTTTCAAAGTAAAATGTAAACACTTTATTATAGAGCTCGTAAAATTTACTGCAATAATTTTTTTGATTTTTACAGTACGCCCTTAAACTACTGTGCACTAATAAAAAATTTTGTTCCATGCATGTAACAGTTTTCAACATTTGTATGCATATTTCTTCAAAGTTCTCGAAAACAAAACCCTAAATCTAAGGCCAACCCTCGCTTCCAGCTTGCCTTGCTCTCACCTGGAAATAAGTCTGACGTGCCCGGCGATCTCGCTGTACGGCAGTAGCCTGAGCACCATCTCGAGCACCTCCGGCGGAAGGCCATCGAGGCTGGGCTGCAGCTCCTCCGGCGGCTGCAGCTTGTGCTTCCTGTGCTTGGCGGGTCGGCTGGCGGAGGCGGAGCAGCACCGTCGCCGTCGCTTACCGGGGCGACTCATGCGGCTGCGGCGCTTCCTGAGATACGGCGTTCTCGTTCTCGTTCTCGCGAGGTTCGGCTCCGCTCTAATCTGACGATTCTGGCTGATGGCCCGGCAGACTCTTGACGGCTCGGAGCTTGGTTAAAGAGAGAGCCAGAGCTGTCATGGACACGAGAAACAATAAACAAATGAGATGGACGGCCAGCGAAGCGAAGCTCGGTGAGGAACGCCCGGAAGCAGAGCCCCCAAGCGATTATAGCTTCAGGGCCGTCGGCCGTTGTCTCCCAAGATGGGAGGATAACTGACATTTCGCCAGGAATGAGGGCTTTATTTTATTTTTTAAGGTGGAAAACGGCCTTTTCCCCCGTTTTTTAATTTTGTCAAAAAACACAAATAAGCTATACGTGTTGTACAGTTTAGAAGTGAAATTAGCAATTCATTTTTATTCTATTTACAAAACATTCTAAAGCAAAGTACCCAGCTCCGCTGCTTTAAAAGGATTGGTTATATATGGGAAGTCAGCAATTCGCTTTCCCATCTATTATTTCGAGCGTAAAGTATGTAGGGACGCCACTAAGCGCTTTTGACCTATTCTTTCGTCGACAGCTAAGACCTGTCAATAAGTAATGAATCCGTCTCACGCGTACCTTTTTCCCCTGCGTCGCTTCAGTTTTGCGCAGTGCATTTTCCTGTCCGCGCCGATCTTCTTGCCTTCACGAGTCTATTTCACAGTCTGAATTTTTCGAGCGAAGGAAACTAGTTCGAAATTTCAGGCAATGAAGGAAGTAGGAGGATGAGGTAAGCCGCGACGATGTCAAAAGAAAATCGTATTACTCTCCTCGAATTGTCGATCTACAGGAAAGCGAAAAATGAGTCCAACGAACGTTTTCCTCCTTCTGTTCTCCCTTCTGATCGGCGCGCAATCCAGCGACTTTGGCGTCTCCTCGATGCCGCCGACGATTCTCACCCTGCAGATGATCATCGACTTCGCCGTGGACAAGAACTGGAAGCGGGTCGTCTTCTTCGACTGTATCGGCTCGGACGGTAACTTTCTCACTCGTTATTGCTTCGAATAAGTGAAAGATTGCTGGGTTTAGCGAAATGATCGAGTCTAACTGATCTCATTAGAGAATAGAAGAGCGTTAATAAGTTAACGAAAATCTCCAAACGGATAAGAAAATTCTATTAAAAAATTATTATACCTACGAGGAATAGGGAAAAAGTCTATCTCCAAAAATATTACATGTATAATTTTTAAAAGAGCCGTTTTCTAGATCTACCTATTTACTATAAAAAATCATCCAGTCCCCTACATAACCCAGCAGGAGTTTCTCAGCCTCTTCTTTAAAAGCTCTGACAACTGATTCAATCTAACAGACTGCACGCGTCCCTACGCGAAAGCACTGCTGGACTGCCTTTTCAAGCACGGAATCCTCACCTCTATTAAGTCGCTGAGCGAGACTACCAACCTGCCGGAAATGCTGAGAGTCGACGAGGAGCGCCTCGGAGTGGTCGTGCTGCTGGACGACGTCGATCTGACCTCGGAGGATAACTTGATTCACAAGGTATTTCGCAACTCTTTCACGTTGCTGACAGTTTTGAAATTGAGCGCCTCTCCCATAAAAAAAACTAGCTGATGGAGCACAACAAAAGCTCGAGGGCGGAGATTGTGGGCGAGTTCGTCGCCTGGCTGCTCCTCAGCACCAAGTGGAACAGCACCCAGATCTTCGAGGCGGCGAGGCAGTGGCCCATCGGCGTCGACAGCGACGTCACCGTCGCCATGACCTTCCTGTCGACCGACGCCATCCTCACCGTCCTGCGTCAGTTCTCCAACAGGTCAGTTGATCTGTCCTCTACCTCTACTCCCGGCACCAATCCCCACCTGACTGTTCCCAGGACCTGCGAGAACCTCCAAACCTACGGCCGGAGGTACGACTACAAGCGGCTGCGCAGAAGCCAGAGCGTCGCGCCGCCCGAGCTGGAATTCGTCCAGGACACGGAGGACGCCTCGAAGACCATCATTGTCTTCTACCTGGTCTCGGTGTTCAAGATCAGACTCGTCGGCAACGACTCGCTCGAGTTCCAGAACTGGAACAGCTGGACGCCCAGCCGGAGATTCGCTCTGCGCAACAGCAACTCGCCGAAGCACAGGAACGATCTCAAGTGAGACGGGGAATTTTGGGAGATTCGCGGATTGAGGCTGACGGCTTTCTTCCACTTTTAGGAATCACACGATGAACTTCGGACTGCAGAACAGCAGCACGTTCTACGAGGAGGACGAGGCTGCCAGCGAGATTATGAGCGACCTTCACGCCAGCAGCGTCGAGACGCTTCAGGAGCTGATCAGCCTCCTGCAGATCTGTCTGAATGTCAGGTATACATTTTTTTAATTTAACGGCTGAAAGTTCATTTTCCGATATCGACGACATATCGATCGTTCCGTTCCAGAGCAAACACCACGAGCTACGTCTTCAGCGAAACGGCCCAAGTCACGAAGGAGAACAACGACTTGGTGCACGCGATCACGAGCGGGGAAATCGACGTCGGCGCTGCCAATATCGACAGCGATCTCGAGCGCAACAACATGCTCGTCTTCAGCTATCCTATCGCCTTCTTTTAGTAAACGAGCCGCTTCTTTTTCACTTATAATTTTAATGGTTTACCGGCGGAAGTGGGAAACCTTTTTTGTTGACCCGTTCGATGTAATCACTGTGCGAACTATATTCGCAGAACTTCAATAGCTTGAGTAGTTGACTAAAATTAATCGATACATAATTGAGACAGTCTAGCTTATACGTTCTAATGCATATTGGCTCTGAAAGAGTCAACGATTGCTTTCAATTCAAAGCTTTAAAATGAAACCCAACATAAAATTATGTTTTAAAAATCAGGCCCAATAATCAGTTAAATATACATAAATAAATAAAAAAGAGATTTCTGCGCGATTACTTTACAATAATATATCAATAAACATCCGCAGCAGAAACATCTACTTCACCTCCCCCGAAACGTCGAGCAACATCTTCCTCCGTCCGTTCAGCAATCGTCTGCTGATGTGCGTAATCGGGACTCTCGCCCTGATCGTCGCGGTGATGGAGGCGATCAACTACGTGACGCTCTTCATCCACTGGAAGGAGGACAAGGCCCACTTCGGCCTCGGCGAGGCGACCCTCTGGTGCTTCAGCATAATATGCATGCAAGGTACAATCAATTTTGAGAAAGGTGAGAGCGGCTCACGGAATCCGAAACTTTCAGGCTCACCCTGGACGCCCAGGACCAGGGCTGGGAAGACGGTGCTGCTGTGCAGCCTGTTTTTTGCGCTGATCGTCTACAACTCGTATTCTGGGTTCATCACTTCGATATTGTCGACGAAAAACAACGGCATCGGCAACTACACGGATTTGTTTGAGTACGGGTACACCTTCGGCTGTAGCAAGAACGATGATCATTACCTCATGGTGCGTCTGACTTGTCAAGGGTTTTTCAAATATATTGGTAAAGGTTTTAATGCTTAAGAGGGTAAATTCGTCTTATTAATTTATTAGATCTTTCAAAATCTTCAGGCGGACCGTAAAATAATCTTTTCTCCATTGACAGCGACCATTAGAATCTTTATATTAATATATTTGTAGTTAATAAAAATTACACTAATTGGCATTGAATTTTCCTTTCAGTCGAGCCCCGATCTGCGCAGCTTCTACATGAAGGCGCTGCAGAGCAACGAATTGAAGGTGTCGGAGAAGGCGGGCCTGGAGAAGACCATCAACGATAAGTACGCCTTCTTCGTCACAGAAACGGTTGCCAAGAGGATTCTGCGGAGCACCTCGTTGATGTTCCACAGGTGTACCATCACCGAGCTGAGGACAAAGTCGCAGGGCAGATTGGCGCTACCCATGTCGGACGACAGTCCTTATAAGAAGATTATTAACGTTAGGTGGGTATAATTGCAGTGTCCCTTCATTTTTTAGCATTACCTTAGCTGATGGAATTTATAAGGACTAGGATTATGTAGCTGTAATGAATATTGTATAAATTTTAAAGGTACTTTCAACAATCCCCCCTATCGGCTACTTTTTCGAATAAAAAATATTTTCCAGTGATAATTTCCAAGAATTAAGCAAATTAAACATTTTAGTAATCTACCAGCCAATCTCTTTCCCAGCCAAATACTAATTCCAATCGCACGCAATAACATCACAACTCCGTCGCTCTGCTCCTCCTCAGCATCCTGCGCATGTGGCAGTTCGGCATCCTGGGCAAGCTGTCTCACATGCTGAAACCGCCGCTCATCGACTGCGACACGTTAACTTACAAGCAGGCGCACATCGCCGACGTCTACGGAGCTTTCTGCATCCTGGGCGTCGGCGTCGCCGCGTCCGTCCTCGTCCTCTTCCTCGAGCGAGCCTGGGCCAACAGGCAGAGTCTGCGGGGCATCCAGCGCCGATTCGCCGCCAGGACGCACCACCACCGACACAGGCCCACCAGGCCCCAGGGGATGGTCGACACCGCCAGGTTCGTAAGGAGGCGGGTGGTGTTTTCGTAGGTTGACGTTGAGCTTCGAGGAGGATTTCTGGTTATATTAATAGTTAATGTCTAGGTTTTTTCGTGTACTCGTGTAGTTGCCATAATATATTAGGTGTTTCTAGGATGCAGGTTTGAGCAGCTTTCAATGTTACTTACCTTGGTGTTTTATGTTCGGGGTATGAGCTGAGATATTAAAGACATGTCGATACGATTGGTAGGTTGCCTATGAGAATACTTGGCTTGGATGGAGAGATCAGAGAGGTGAAGGAAAAGCCGGAGAAGAATGGCCAAGAGGAGGACAAGGCTGAGTTGAAGACGACTGGGGTAAGGCTGCTTTTTTCCAAGTCGAAGAAGAGAAAGGATCAGATTCCTGTTCAGGATCATGTTGATCAGTCGCAAACCTTTCCTTTCTGTTTATAGCGCAATAATTGATGCTTCATTTTTTATTGTACTTGATACTTTTATGAAAGAAAGTGCTGTAGTATGTATAAAACAATGTTAAATAAAAAATCTTGCAGATTAATATATGTGATGATGCATTTATTTGGTACTTTAAATTATGTACTCAATTTTAAAAATTGAATATCTATATTTAAAAGGTTCTAATTTATTGGCGTTGATATTTTGTAATTGTATAATTTTATTTCCTGTTTCAAATAATACCTTTTCAAGGTAAATTACTTATAATTACATAAATTAGCAAAAATCATTTCTAATAACATAAATTTATTGAATTTCTATTGTACCTTTTTGTAAATTGAAGATCAAAACTGAAATTGTGCTTTCTAGAATGTACATTTCAAAATTGGCGGAAACGAAATTAAATAACAGATTCCCGCGCATTTCGGCATCAGGTCAGGTTATGTTTCTTTGTTTGTTGCCAGCGGCGGTTGCCCCAAAACATTACAGCTGTCGTGCGCTCTTGTAAAATAACCAAATTCTCTATCGTTATGGCTACTGGCAAAGATTTAATAGATGGTAAATGCTTACTTTTAATTAATTTCTAATTAATTAACTTAATTTAAAAATTTATTATTCAAAGCTTTTACAGCATGCATTAATATTTAATTTAAATTCAAAGACTTGAGCAGTGCTTATAAAATAAAATAATTTTTAAATTATATTAGCAAATAATAACGTAATAATTTATTTAACATGAAAATTGTTTATGAAATTTAGCGGTGAGGTCGTCATTGGAAGCAGATGGAGATCTTGCTCAAATTAAGGCAGAAATGAGAATGAAGGTGATGAAACTATTGGAAGGTTCACAGAGATCTAGTAGGACTAAAAGGCCAAAACTTCCTCAGGAAGTATTGATTATTAATGAGCTTATAAGGGAATATTTGGACTGGATGGGGTACAAATACACATCTAGTGTACTGGTTGCAGGTAACATTAAGTTAAATCAAACAAATTGTATTTTTAAACAATTTATTCATTATATTAACCTTATACTAAATTACATAAAATTTTACATTTTAGAGTGTGAATTAGCCAAGCAGCCCCTGGATCGAACCTTCATATCTCAAGACTTGGGAGCAATGGAAACAGAAAAGACTAAAGAGCTGCCACTGTTACTTTGTCTAATCGAAACTTTCAAAGAAATAAAAGGGGCATGAATCTGTAAGAATCATTGTTGATGAAATTTTCAGAAAAAAAAAAAACAAAAAGAAATCAATTAAAGTTACAAATCTTTCAGTATTATTGTATAGTAAATAAATAAGTATAATCTCATTACTTATCAAGAAATTTATTTTATTTTATGACTATTTTATCATACACAAGCATGTATGCGCGCAAAGTGCGGTTATTCGGATATTTTCATCTAATTTTCATTGTTCACAATACGCATGTTTTCACTTTACCTTGTATACACATGTGATATTAAATAGCGAATGTACAATTGCATATAATGTCATTATAGTCGGAGTACATAGGTCACTTTATCTTCTTCAAACTGCAGCACTTAGCCTAAATTTATTATACATATTAGAATAATCTCGTTATCCACGTTATGTATTTCTTTCCCCACTCCCCGGAAAGCGTTCGTTTTCGCTTAAAGTAAAAATAAAAACGCGCGCGTCTATAGTACTTTTTAAATCACACTTTGTCTCGTTTTTACGTATGCCTTAGCGAGAATCACTTTATTAATCATGATTCGCGTCACTAATGACGTCATTTATGTTTTGACTTCTTCTTCTTTTTCGACTGCTTACTTTTACTTTTGGACTTTTTCTTTTTACGGTGCTTTTCCTCTTCGGAACTCGAATCAGACGAGTCACTATATGCATCTGATTCTGAGGTGCTTTCGCGTTTTGCCTTGCGCTTTTTACGTTTCTTATGCTTTTTCTTTTTCTTTCTATGCGACTCTACAGAGCTGTCCGATTCTGATGATGAGCTTTCTGTGCTGCTTGAATCATCGTCCTCTGAACTGCTTGGCTGTATTATTAAAAAAATCAATTATTAAACATTTTTTCAAAATACAAAAGAGTTAATTTACCAGCAGTGAATACGCGAATGACCATAAGTCATTACCTTTGGTCTCTTTTTGGACGATTTGATATCCGATTCAATGCTAATAGCACTGTCGTCAACTTTGGCTCTCTTGGTCGCAATCAAAGTGGACCTGTCATCCTCCTCGCTCTCCGAGTCTGAAGCCGAGTAATCTGGTTCAAAACTTGCTTCATCGAGAAGGCTGCGTTTGCGATCGGGAACGAGCCTTGGATTCCGACGTTGCTTTTTCCAGGTCTCAACGGATGACGGTTCTGCAGTCTCCTTGTCCTCGTCACCCGACTTATCTTTAATAGATACGTTTTCTTTTTCCTTACTGTGCTTCTGTCGCCTCTCGGAAGCGTCTCTCGTACGTTCCCTGTCCTTTTTGTGCTTTTTGTCCTTTCGCTTCTTGCGATCACGCGACTTACTGCGGCTGCGATGCTCCTTTTTACGTTTCTTGTCTTCCCTGGAACGTTTAGGGGCGTCCTTCTTGACTCGTTCCTCTTTCTCCTCGTCGTCATCCTTGCGGGCTTTGAAGGGAACGACCGGCGGAGGAGTTCGAGTTAATCGTTCCACCTTACGTAGCTCGGCCCTGTCGTGACTGCGGCTGGGTGGATCTTGACGATCAGAAAGACGCTATAACAAAAATTATTATAACATAAATTATAATACATAAGTTTTACGTAGTATATAAATGAAAAACATAATAAGCTAAATAAACATAGATACTCAATTAATTTTAGATTTCGATTAACTTTTCACTTTTTGTTGAATTAAAAATATCAAAAGACTTATTTCTATATTTATCGTCTAAAATAAAATCTTATGTTCTTGATCTAATATTATATTTTTGTCTTTGTCGATCTATCTGATTAAGTCATTTCGTACAACGGATTTTAGGTTGAGTCAGCTGCATATAAATGATAAACAAAACAGGTCACAATTGATAAAGGAAGAAAATGCTAAAAGAAATAATATTTAAAAAATTATAAAAATAGCAATAACTACATTTTCATTAAATTATCAAAATTTTACTAATTATTTCTTTACTGTTAATTAAAATGTCTTACTTTTAAACATTGATATTTTTCCTCATCTATCATTATTAACCAAATACGTGTATACAATTAGAAGTGACACTGTTTTTCAAGACGATCTAATCATCACAGATATCCAGCAGAACTTACCTCAACCACACTGTCAACTTACCCCGATATGCACAACACGCGTCCAATCAAACTACAAAGACAAAAAAACAATCACCAATGTCAGTTGTACTCGACAGTGATGTTAGACAAGAACGAAAGACTAAATAGTACCAATCTAAAAGATCCTTACCTCCGGTTGACGGATATCTATCCTCGACCTGTCTCTCTTCTCTCTATTTTCCAGGAACACCTTCCTCTCGGGGTTCGGCACGATCGGCGTGTTTTCAAGGGTTAGCGAGACCCTCCTTTCACGAGTCGCCAGCCGTGGTGAGCGAGCTCGGGGCGTCGTTTCGCCGGTACCAGTTTTGCTCGTTTCGCGCCGTTGATCCACCACGCACTTAATGCTAGCCAGCTTCGCCTCCTCCTCGATCTTCTCGCCCAGCCTGTCCTTGGCCGAGAGCCGCGTCGGGGACATGATTCCCTTGAACTTGGACCTGTCGGCTTTTGACTTTTTGAGGGGCTCGGAGATCTCCACGTTGCGCTCGTTCTTGCTGACATTGATTGTCACGTTTACGTTTTTTCGTAAATCTCTGTCGATGTCTGCTTCGAGAATCTGCGAGTAATGAAAATAAAAATTTTATTAACCGACTCTTTTCAATGAAAATATTGTCGATATTTAAGCTTTGAATTGCAAAGTCAAAACTCAATTCTCCTCCAACGTATAAAGAGTCAAAGAATAAAAGCTCACCTTTGGTTCAGGGTTCTGGTAAAGCACCTTCCTACTCTCGCTAATCTTCTTAATCTCAATTGGCCTGATGGCGTTGATCGCTTTCTGAAAGATGGCGTTCTCCGCCCTCTTGAGCACCTCGGTGGTGACGACCTTCGTGTTCTTGGGGTCCTCGGGTTCCGGGGAGGTTCTGTCCGAGATCTCGAGACTGTCGTCGAGCTTCTCGGCGCTCTCGTCCCGCTCCCATTTGGAGAGCTCGGGAACGGGGGCGAGGAACTCGTCCTTCTTGGGCGAGGCGATGCCCTCCTCCTGCTTCTCCTCGTCGTCCTCGATCTCGATGGACTCTTTGAGCTCGCTGGGCTCCGCGACCGCCTCCTCCTCGGGCTTCGACGTCGGAGTCGTCGTGCTGATCTCCGCGTCGGCCAGTCCTCCGTACAAGGTTTCCGAGGGCTTGGCTTCGGCCTCGGCGCTGTCGGCTTCGTTGCTCTCGGTGGGCTCGAGAGGCTTCGGTGATTTCTCATTGCTCTTCGTCTCCGGCGGCTCGGAATTGCTAGGGAGCTCCTCGGCGACGGGCTTCTCCTCTACCTTTGAGGGTTTAGGCTCGTCCACTGGTTCTACTTTGACTACCACCGTCTCCCCGGGCAGGATTACGGGGGTGGTTGGCTTGGCTGGCGCCTCGTCGCCGCTCTGAGGTTCCTCTTTGACCTTGACAATGGGTAAAGTGGTTGCATTCACCACAGCCGCAGCGGCGGCGGCGGCAGCGGCCTCCTTCTGGATGAGGGCCTTCTTCTCCTTCTTCTTCTTTTTCTTCTTCTCTTTCTCCTCGCTGTCCTTCTTCTTTTTCTTTTCTTTAATCTTTTTCTCTTTCTTGCGCTCTTCGGCCTTGTCCTCGTGGTCTTTGTCCTTCTTGCGAGGCCGCTCAGGAGTTGAGTCCTTCGTGTCGCTCCTGTACTTGGTGTAAGGACTGGAGCTGCGCTTGGAGCGTTTCCGGTCTAGCGAGTAGCGGTCGTGACGGTGGCTATCCTTCTCGTAGTCGTAGTCCCGGTCGCGACGGTCCCGGTCACCGCGGGAGCGACTCTTGTCGTCGCCTCGGTGTCTTTCGTCCTTGTACCTGTGGGATTGAGAATGTCCGATTAGAGATTCGTCGGGGTCGTTTGGATTAGTTAGATTTTAAAGATTTTTAGATTTAGCGTTTAAGCAAGCGATAGAAAATAGATGAAATTGCTATGAGAGTATTGGTATACTGCTTAGGTACATACATTTTCCATAGTTTAAGCATGATCTTAGAAGGTATGAGAGCACCAGCTTTACGAATTAAATTCTATGTCTTTGCGAGCTGATATTTCATTGATTGTTCGCAATAGGAGGTTATGATGTGGTATACACATTCGAAAAACTGAATTATTATTTTTAAAAATTATGGTCGTGGATAGGTTAAAAGACTGGTGACTCAACCACTTAAATTAAACTGGTAGGCAGCTATTATTATGAATACGCTTGAAGATTATTAATTCGTGCATATTAAAGAAATTACGTAGGGTAATAGAAGATTTAAATTATATTATTCATTAGGAAAATTGGGTCACTTAAAAGCTATCTCCTTCAATATTAAAAACTTTGGTATTTTTAAAAATGCTCCGTTTCTGTTTAGCAAGGGATTTTTTAGTTATAATAAAATAAAACTAACAAAATTAATTTAAAAAGCAGTTAAAAAATGATTGGAAAAAGAATAAAATATTTTATGTTATTGATCATTTTCATTTATGTTCGTATATCTATGGAAAAATGAATGATTTTTGAGCTCATAATATAATACTAATTTATATCAAGTAGATTTAGAAAGAATTTAATAATATCAACAATTAGGTATAAAAATCAATTTTAGGTTAAGTTTATAGGCAAATAATGATTTTTAGAATCATTCCTTGCACTTTTTAATTTAAAAAATTTACATCTTATTTTAACAAAACCTTCCAGGTCGAATATTAATTGATTTGAATTATAAATATTTTTAAAATTACGCTCAAAGTGCGTAAAAATAATAAATAAAACTATATAATTAAGTTAACCCTTTCAGTGGCGATTTTTTTGCACGTAAAGTTCTTGAATTAAAATACAGTGCAAAACTTGCACGACTCTGCTTATCAGTGCTAAAATATAAATACCCATATTGATCGAAAAACCGAGACCAATCTGGTATTCCACACACGCAACACCGCTCCTGAAAGGGTTAAACAAACTCAAATGCAAGAAATCTATTTCTCCAAGTGCAGCCGTCAGTTTCCACGGCTCCGGATTCCGAGGAACCTTCCTCTCGCAACCAGAAATCGACGCGCGATCAGAGCGCGCCAAGCAACCGGCAGAAAAAGAGAGGCAGAACAAAAAAAAAATGCAACCCAGCAACGGGGACGCACCGATCCTTATCATAGTCCCTGCGGTCGTCCTCCCTCTTGTGCCTGTCCTCGCGGTCCCGCCGCTCGCGCTCGTCTTTCTCGCGCTCGCCTCTACGCTCCCTGTCCTCTCTGTCGTACGCTCTGGTCGAACAAAAATCTCCCGTTAGTGGATGAAGCGAGAGGGGGATCGAGCGCTTTTGCCGAGGGTTTCGACTTTTTGTACCGCGGGATTTCGTTCGCGAGATCTGCGGTGAGATCTCAGGTTTTGGGGACTGTTGCTCGGGAGCTTTCGAAGGCTGATTCACGTACCTTGTTCCATGTACTTTTGACGGGATGCGACACGACGGTAATATCAGTTAAGTTTTTGTTTAATTTTAAAGGTTTCTGAAAAGTCGCTGTCTGCTTACTGATGAAAATTACAAGAGAATTTTCAATAAAACGGAAGAACGTAGGAAACTGCAATGTCGGTAAAATATTACAGATTCCACGTTAACGTCAACAGCGTCTCAACTTCCACTTGAGATCTCACCCGAGAAACTTCGGTAAACGAAAATCGACCTAAAATAACTCGGCAAAAGAGCTCTCGGAGAGAAGAGGGGGGAGAGGGGGGGTCAAGAAAAGGCTTACTCCTTATCTTTGGAGGCCGCCCGCTCTTTGGGCCTCTCGAGGTGATCGACGCCTGGAGGCGGCAGGTCGTAGTATCCCTCGGTACCGGGCGGAGCGACGTCGTCGAACCTGTTGGCGAAGCGCGCCGCCTGCTGGCCGGCTGCTCCCGGATACCTGTCGACATACAAGCAACGCCTGCGTTAACTTCCTCTCGGGCCCGAGCTTTCTGGCGCCGCCGACGACGACGTCGGGGAGAGAGCTCTTCCTCTTCGTTCCGGGACTCTGCGCGAACTCAGAAATTTTAAGGCCCAACGGGGCTTCGGGAGAGTGGGAGCTTCGGAGGAGATTGGACCGAATGCCTTTTTTAGCGATGTGTGAACGTTAAAGTATTGCATAAAGTATACGCGGAGCAAAGTTTTTTTTAGTTTTAACGTGTTACCCTCTGCAATGATCGATTATGAAGTAGACTTGTTTGCAATTTTTTTTTTTTTTTTTTTTTTTTTTTTATACTTTTACGAAATGAAAATTTAATAAAGTTTGCTTACCTCTGGATTTACGACTATTTTAATTTTTTAAGTTACCAAATTTATACCTTAATACTCACAAATTATTTCTAAATCATCGCTGTCACTAGACCGTTTGGGTAAAGGCAAAGGATTCGTTGGAAGAGACAGAGTTACGATTAAAAACCATCGGCAGAGTGAAACACAACCTACCAGCATTGGAACGATAAAGATGTGTCCGTTTTTAAATTCAAATCCAAGGCACGGAGAACGATTTGTCTTGACATTTACAGCCTAGGGATTTGGATGCTTTATCAAGAACTTTGACAAAACTTGATTTAAGAAACATATATTTTAAAGGCACAATTTCTGGTTAACATGGTACATTGTGAAATATTGAGAAAACGAGAGAACAACAAGATTATATTAAAATCTGGTCGCATAAACAGACACTTACAATTGTCGCAAATTATTTTTAATGTAGGCATACAGTCGTCACAATCACAAATACCACTCATTCTGTTTTATTTCTTGTTATTCGTCTTTTTTAAAATTTAGTATTTCAAAGTAAACTTTTACAATATCGAATTGGTCATGAATTAATATCCCTGAAAAATTGAATAAATGCCAAAAAAGAATTCATTTCAGTTTTAATTAAGTTCGTTTAAATACTATCTCAAATAAATAAAGATTATAGAGTAATAGATTAGCATTTGGCCAATTCGGAAACTGGCGCCATTCAGCCTTTGGAACATTTAATCAAAGGACGTAAAATTTGATGTCATAAAACACCGTATCATTGAGTCAATATCAAGCTTTTCTACAACGCGAGTTATTCCGCTATTCCGCTTGTCTGTCTTTGTCCAACTAATTCAAATCGTATTTGACTATCTCTGTCTAACTCAAGTGGATTGTTCGTTGTTCCGTTCGTCAGCTAGATTTCTCTATCTTTGTCAAATTTACCAGAAGTATTATGACTTGCAAATTGACGGGTTTTGTGACGAGCAGTATGTATCAAAATGGTTCCAGATAGCGTTGAAAACTTTGATTTATACTCAATGTAATAGTTAAGTTGTACGCACTGTCATTTTATAAATATGCGTAGCATGTAATTGAGAAATCTTCAATTTCTTTGCTTCTAAATCAAAGTCTGCAAGTTCTGCAACGTTCTCCTGTATCGACAAGTGTTCTAGATAAAACAGTCACACCCGCGTCTATTTCCACGTCAGACTCACTCTTCGCACCCACAGAATAAAGGAACAGAACCCATTGTAGAAAAACTTACATACTAAACTCTGAACTACTAAAGATCATTTAAAAAACCGTTTGTAATTCCTCTTAAATTGAATTAAAAATTTGCTAATATTCAAAAATCTTTGAAAAAAATACGAAAAATTAAAGTTTTTCGATGCACTTTAATTTTTCAAGTAATACAAATCTTCTTTCCTAAAATCCGAAACAGGTGAATAAGTAAAAACAAGCAGTTTTTTTGCTTACCTGTGTTCAGATACTTGCATTACAGCTCAAGGCAAATTGAATCCCTAAATAAGGATATTTTAAAGGATGTATAAATATTTGTTTTACTAACTTTTGATAAGAAAATATTTTACTATAAAAAGATATTTAAACTTATAGTTGTTCTTGCAAAAATCATCGTCAGCTTCCGGACCATTCTTGAAATTCACGTGTTAAATCTTCTAGTAAATATGTTTATATTTTTGTTTAAAAAAAATGGTTAAAGATGTGTAAATTATGCATAATAAATCCACAGCAAATATACCGACATTGTGTAAACGCTGGTGAAATATTTTCTTTTTTATATTAATTTTTCGTTTGATAGATTTGAGTTTTACATAAATTTGATGATAAATTTTACAAAACAGAAGAGATGTATTTGCGCACTGCAAAATGTCCTTGATTCTTATTCTGTTCTTATATAGTAAACTACATATTGGATAATTAAGTACTCGCAATATTTCGCAATTTTTGGCTTTCTCTTCTCTTTTCTAAGCACGATAGAGAAAATCTTTATGGCGAATTACAACAGTCCTTTTGCTTCAATTTTAAGGGGATGTGAGAGTATATATGATTTACACATAGTTACCGACATTGCAGTTTTCCAAATTTTTTCGTTTTATTTCAAATGTTTTTGAAATTTCGCTTTCTAAAGCCCTTCTGATAATAAAAATGAAGGACTGCAAAGCGATATGAAAAACTTGGGAAACTGTAATTATCGGTATCTCACATCCTCTTAAAATAACCACAACATATACGCATTGTTACATTGGCAGGGATAATTTCGGTTTGATCGTTGTAATTTATTCAATATAGTGTTACTTTTTGTAATATGAAGCAGACAGAATATTTCTAATATTTTGTAATTTATTAGTAAACTAATTTAACTAGATCATAAAGTATAAAAGTATATAAAAGATAATTTCTCTTTTGTTTTTTTTAGAAACGGTTTTGATCACGATTTATTATTATATCAACATAATTTAATTGTAAAATATGCCATTAACGTTATAAAATACAAATTTAAATATATTTAATGTCTAAAACAACAAGTAAATATTTAATCACAATACAACTATCCATTTGTGCAAAAAAGAAAAAATTATTAAGTCACAAAGGTATAACAATTTTAGCTAAATCTAAGATTTATTTGATCATATTTTACTGCCACAAGATTAAAAATTTTAAATTTAAAATAAAATTTTTTTTTTCCAATCTTGTTTTGTTAAGATAATACTTTTTTTATCACAGTCTATCACAGCATCTTCAGTGGTAATACATTGAAAAATGAAATTACCTATATCACCCGAGGAATAAAATCAGTTAGAGAGAGATTACCTTTCTCGCTATTAGGAATATCACAGATATTCTTGTCGACTTGTACTTTGTATTTGATTACAGACATAAACGAAACATCAAATGTTTGAAGCAAACAATCAAGAGTCAATAGTAACCCTTAATACATACACACAAATGCAGGAATAAAATCACTGCAAACGATAACAATAATAACGCCAGTCTTTCAAATATCGCTTCCATCCAAGTAAAGTAAAAAAATTAGTTAAATATCCTAATGTTCCTACATTTTTCACGCATTTTTATCCTAAGTATCACCGTGTTTCATACACACTGAGTACTTAATTGTAAGGACGATAAAAAATGCTTATTAGTCTACGTAAATTTAATAGATATCTGTGTGTATATCTGTAAGTGTGTAGATAAAAATCGTCGAGCTCAGGCCTATTAGGCGGTCAGAGGCCAGCTCGCGACGGCGCATACGTGAATGAAAGTACTATTGTGGCGAAAATACCTGTTATAGGAATCATAATAGTCTTTCCTGTCCAGTGGGGGCAGATGATGTCCGGGCGCAGAAGACGGTGGCTGCGCAGCCGGAGCCGCGACCTGTACTGCCGGTGGCGGCTGCGTCGAAGCCGGGATTTGCTGGCCGACCGGGCCCATAAGGCCCGGTGGCGGTGGAACCGTCGAAGCCGGTACTGCTGCAGGCGGCGGCAGCGCCGGGCCTCGACTTGGGTAACGCGCAGGACGTTCCGGTCTCAGCGGCTCCCGGTAGCCCGGCGCTGATTGGTAATCGTGAGTACCTACAGGAGCCGCCGCCTCGCCGTAATAACTGCCATATGGCTCGCGAGAACGCGGCCGCTCTCGCTCGCGATCGCGCTCCTTGTGATATCTAAAAGGAAATTCCGATTTAGAGGGAAGATCTTCCGATTTTTTTACTGGCACGAGTCGTGTTGAGTTCTCCAAGGGAAATTCGCATGAGGTACATCACGTCAATTAGCACACTGAGAAATTCGTGTGGAATAGCCGAGGGATACTTTGTAGTGAATCCGCTGGAGTATAAGATTTATATATTGTTACTGAGTATTTGAAAATAAATTTTTGTGCAAAAAATGATTAATCTTCAGGCGAAAAAAAAATAATCGGGGGATATCAGTAACAATATTAAAATCAACTTCAATTGAATTTCTCCAAAGTAGCAATTCAGTTAATTAAGTATCTGAAGACCGCACCCAACCACAGCAGACAATAATTTTCGTAAATTCCCAGCTGATTGAAAAAGAAAAAAAGAGAACACCCAACGCAACACTTGCCAGTCGACAGAAGTCCCGCACACCGTCTCAACCAATTAACTACACTTTAACTGAGTGTACAAATGGCAAAAACCTGACTGATCTTTTCGCTACGTACCTCGGAGGTGATCGAGGCGGTGTTCTGTAAGGAGCGGGCGCATCTCGACTTCGCTTGACCTTTCGGTCGCGATCTCTTTCGCGCGGAAGAGATCCTCTCGGCGACTGGCTGCGAGAATACGATCGAGATCTATAAAAAGAAAGTAGTAGATAATTAATGAGACGTCCGTGGATGTACTTGGCCACTGTCGACTGGAGTTTCGTCGCGGTAGATGCTTTTCTTTTTTTACTTTTGCGATACTGAGTTATTGTGTTGTGTTACTTGCTTGATTGTACAATGTTCTCTCGTTAAATTTTGCCTAATTCCTTCCTTCTTTTCATTTGAAAAGTGATTGAAACGCTAGAATTCCTGCCAATTCAGTATACGCGTTTTTCGAATAATTACAAGTACTATTTTCAATTTTCATGGGTTTGCTTTCATAAATAAAAGCTGCCTACCTAATTTTTAAACTAAAATCTTGGAGGAATGCTTTCAATATTCGTTCACTCAGCTTTATTAAAATTGCTTTAGCAACAATTTTAAATATTTTAAATAATCTTTCATGATAGTTAATGAAAGACTACATTATATGTGCAGTATACCATCGTGAACCCATAGAAATTTCAGTATCGTAAAAGCAGAAAGTGATAAGCGAAAGAAGAGATGCAAAAGCAGAAAGTAAGTTCAAAATTTACATACCGGCTCATGGAGAAGCTGCCGCTGCGCGACCTGCGCTTTTTAGTAGGTGTGCGGCTTCTGGTACGATGCGATGACGGGGGTGATCTAGATGAAACTCTTCTCTTAGGAGGCGGCGAGCGTGATCGGCTCGGCCGAGAAGGAGAGCTTCTCCTGCCGAAAGATCGCGAGCGAGATCTCGAATAGCTTCTTGATCGCGATCGCGATCTCGTGCGTCGGCTTCTGTGCTTTCCCATTCGTCTGTCGCGTTCGTCCTTTTCCCGCAGCATGCGCTGGAAGGCCTCCAATGGGTCATCTATGACGCTGTAAATGATAAATTTATTAATGTGAAATGCTTTACATTAAAGAGCTTCACTTGTTATTTAAAACTCTGAGATTGAATTGCTTAAACATTTGCATACTCTCTTAATAGATTCAAAAATTCAGAAAGTTTTGAACATTTTATTTTTTAATAAAGTAATTTCATTGTGACTTTACTTACCCTGTGCCATTATGCAACGTTCTTCCCATTCCTGGAGGCGGTGGTTGCATTCCTCTGTAACCCACTGAAAAAGCATATAAAGTTAGAAAATTTTGTTCTACTTCTCTCAAAAATCTTATTAGATTACAACAGTTTTGCTTTAATTTATTTAAGATTTGAATTCCAGAAAGATTTCTACGAAATATTAAATTCTAAAGACTTCTTATTTGTGATTTATTAATTTAATAATTAATTATTGTGAAAGAATGTTTCTGGATTAGACTTTACTTTTTTAGATATTGCTATATACAAAGTACAATATTTAACAATTGAGAAAAGTTAAGCAACTCTGATTATTTGATCAAGTAATGGAAATAAGATTATTCTACAGAACACTAATATTTGTAACTAAAGTTAGTAGCCAATTATGTTCTATTATATAAACCATTCAAATCCAAAGCGATTTTCTATTAATACTCCAATTATGCGCAGCATGATTAAAGCTGTACAGCTCGAGTAAAATTAAATCGTTGTAAATACCGATATTTCGAAAATTGAAAAATAGTTAATGTTTTTAGTGCTAGAACTGAAGCTCAATCAATTTTCAAAACATCGGATTATAATTCAGTATATTTCAACTTTAATTTTATTTAATTTTTGACTGAATCCTTGAAAATAATTTTTCTGCATTTACAAGCAGGCCGAAATTTGAAATTCGATTTTTTAAATCGATACCTTATTAATGGATAGTATATCGTTTCTATTCTACACATAAGAAGCCTTGTGCAGTGTAAAAAAATTCTTTCTTGATGAAATGTTATGATAATTTAAAATTTAGACTACACAAAAAATATAATTTTAGAAAAATAAAAACCTTGTGAGTCCCATTTGGATCGAATCTGTGACCTGTACCCTGCTCGTTGAATAAAAAAGAAGGAAAAAAAAACTTGTGTTAATACTCAGAAATTGAGAGATATTTTAAACAAGTTCACAATAACTTTTTCAATTGAATGAAAGTTATAGTTTTAGAATTGCAAATGAAAAGCAAGAAAAAAAATAATTTTTGCTTTGCAAGTTTTATTCAACTGTACAGTGAAAGCACTAAAAAAGGTCAACCAACAAGTCAATATAGCAGAAACTACAACTTTAGGTACGGTCAAGTGAAATTATTAATTGTGTTAATAAAAAAGGGTGCAAAATACCGTTAAAGATTGCAGTTAGGAAATTTACTCTAAAAATGTATTTTGATTAATTTAAGAGTTGAATTTCACTTTTTGCTTATATATTTTCTTTTACTTCTCGGTTCACCTTATAAAAATTTACTGCCAAGGAATACAGTATGAAATTAAAGTAATAAATTTGGCAAAATTTTATGTGCAATTGAAAAAGTACTAAAATTTCACGATTTAATTCTTCGGGATCGATTACCATGAAATAAATTGTTGAAAGTTTGATTCTAAGTATTTAAGTTTACTATTTTCTTTTTTTGAGGTTACTATTTTTCCGCCAATCAGATCATGAATAAACTGATCAGCCAATCACATCACGAATAAACTGACTTCACTTTCCAGCCCATCAATTTTTTAAGGAAGGATA
>UCOM01000199.1:0-109090 GCA_900474385.1 Ormyrus pomaceus
CCCCCTCCCCCCGGCCGCACGCTTTTATATCCACCTAAATCCATCCATTTTAAATGACGGATATTTTCTGCTCTGCGCGAGAGCGAGAGCGGAGCCCGTGCCAGACCGTATGGATTTTATTTTGAGCCGCGAGAGGCACCGAGACGAGGAAGGAGGAAGAGGACATTGTCGCAAGGGAAACTGGGGGCTGAATTTTTTATTTTAGTTTTCCCTTTTTTTTTCAATTTGCGCGTTAGTCTTGGCAGTAATTTTGCATTGTGAAGCTTTTCAATTTAATTTTGACGGTGCAAGGGAGAGAAACTTTGCTATTCGTTTGTTTTTAGTCATCAATTATTTAACGGAACCCTTAAAAAATCTGAAGAACTTAGGTTAAGTAAAAGAGTAACTTTAGCTCGGCGGAGGATAAAATATTATCATTTTATGCCTTTATAAAACTTTCTTTTTAAATTTAAAAATTTATAGTTTATTTATACTCTAGTCAATATTATTAAAATAACGCAATATATAATATTGATTCAACTTCGCATAAAAGGATATGATGAATAGCAGCTTGAACACTTTTTAGATTATTAAAAATCGATAATTTGTTAAAAATAATGAATAAAAAAACAAACATTGTCAGTTTACAAGTAAACCCCAAGAAAAGGTGTCAACGTACTGTTCAACAGCAGCCACTATTTGTACCACATATTAAATAAACCCCCGTACTTTTCCAATTTTTCACCTCAAATCGCCCGATAAATTCGATAAAGCAAACATTGCCACCGTCGGATTTTGCAAGATTTTTCGGTCCAACATTTGAAAGCCAAAATCGCGGCCTTTATTATATCCGAGAAAAGCTCCCCGGCCATTGTAATGAAAATTTTCCTATTTAGCGGAAGAAAAAGAATATACGGAAGAGGAAGGAAGGGCAGATAGGGAGGAGAGAACGCGGAGAGGAGCTGCTGTCTCGTGCCAGCAGAAGTGATGAACGAGCGATCGCTCGTGAGAGGAAAGGCGAAAAAATTATAGACGGGAGATTATCGAATCCACCGACGTCGCCGTCTCTCAGGATTCCCGTTTAGCCCGAAAAGCGCTTCAAGAAAAAGAAAGAGATAGATAAATTGCTACAATGGAAGATTTTTTTCTTCGACGTTTTTAGATCGAATATTTTGTGGACTTTATTTCGCCGAACTTGTGGATAATTTTTTTTTTTTTTTTTAGATTGGTAACATTTTTTTCGTCATGACGAAAAAGTAGAAAAAACTTATTGAAATAATACTTTGTTGTGTATCATAAAGTTAGACTGTTCAAGTTAATATAATTTCAAAATCTTCTAAATCGTAAATTGACGTCTTTCTATTGTGGCCAATCCTCCCGAAGAGTTATTTCCAAATACTTTAAACAAAACTGCCCACCTCGTATCTAACATAAGTCTTACTCGGAACGAAATTTCCCCGCCGACGGTCCGACAATAGAATCTGTGTTTATAGCACATACATTAGGTCCTGAAAAGACATTTCCGACCGAGGCATAAAGCATAAAGGAGGAGCAAACATTTTGAATAGATCGGTGAAAAATAGGGGTCATGTACGTCAAGCCGTTTGTAAGCTGATCTTGAAAACGCAGAGGCCATGCATTATTAATGATTTCTTTGCGTTTTTAAAATAATTCGGCTCCCGAAATAGCGAGCCGATGGAAGGTGTAAAGCTAAATCAGACGTCAACTTGGGCGTATTATAATTTTTGATTTTTAATATATTCGATTTTAGTTTATACTGCAGCTTATTGCATAAAAGTGAAAATATTGCCTGATAAAAATATTTTTCACATAAGATTTTATTTGCATAGAATAATGCATCCACGTAGACATTCTTAGTGGTTTTTGCCTCAACATTAGACTCGGTTTTTTGCGCGTCTACTCTAGACAGTTTCTTATATTTTCCCTTGGTTTTCAATACATTCCCTCACAGAATGTATACCAACGACCGCCGACGCTATCCAAGCGCTAATATACACTTCGCCGATCTTTATTTATTAATTCTTTTACTGGCTTTTTCCTGCTAAGGCAGTATCCGCTAATTTTTTTGCTGCACTTCCAAGTATTTTAAAAATCTAATAGATTTTATTTTAAAAGTTTAATCGTTTTTTGTAATTATAATTTATGCAAGTAACATTTTTTGTTGAACGTACTTATTGTTATTCTATTGAAAGAGGCAGCTATAAATATAAGGTAATTATAATATTTCGTAATACATATTTTATATACTAATAATACATTTATTAAAAAGAATTTTTCCATCAAAAATTCTGAAAAATCCGTAAACCCGGAAAAATAAACCCGAAAACAAGACCAAAGCCCAGACCAATCCAATTTCAGTTTTCAATTTTTCAAGCCGCGGCTCTGACGGGCACAGAAAAATGCCGCAGAAAAAGTCCGATTTCTTTCGGGGCCGATCTCCGCGGCAGATTCGCGGTCGGGTCGAAGGGAAGGAGAGGGCTGCTGCTGCAGCAGCCACAGGCGGAGAAAGAAGACGAAGTAGGAAAAGAAGGCTTTGATAAATGACTGTCGAGAAAAAATCCGCGTCGATACGTCTTCCTCGAGAGGAGCCGCCGCCGCCGCCGCCGCCGCTGCTTCTTCTCTCTGGCGTGCTGTTGCTGCCGGCGTCGTTCGTCCCGGGGAAAAAAGAACCTGAAACTCCTCGCCTCGGCACCGAATTCCCTCTTCTTTTTCCTGATAAGAATAAAATGATAAAGGAAGGCACTTTCGTGGCGCGAAATGCTTTATGGTCGGATGCTTCGAATAAATGATTTTTTTATTTCGGCCAGCGAGAAATAAAGAATTTTTCGAGCTGCGCTCCGCCCTTTGACGGAGTTTTCTTCCAGTTTCGCGAGAAGACCGTTATTTCATGTAATATATCTGTAATAAAATTTATTGCGTTGGCGTAAATTTGAGGAACGTCTTTTATTAAAAAGGGAAACTCGGAAAATGAGGGAAACGAATCCTTTTCTGAGAAATTTATTATTAAATTCAAACAATACTCGTACCTTATTTTTACTACAGTCTAATTGCTTGACAAGGGTGCCGATGGATACATTTTTAGAATCAGAATTAAAAAAAATTGATTTTAAACCTTTTTCAAATTTTTTGTACACTTCTACTTTTACTTCTTTGCAAATAACTCATCCTAATACCTCAAATAGGGCAAAACTCTAATGCTGGCCAGTTCCGAAACAAAGTTTTAGCAGCTGTTTGAAGCTTAGGTGGATCATACGATGATACTGAATGCAGTTACCTTAGTTAACCCCGTCCTTCGTTATCTTATTTATTCGCAAAAGTTTACAATAAAAGTCTCGCTTGATAAAGCAATGCGCGCTAAATTTTTCCATTAATTAAAAATATCTTATTTCCGCCATACGAGATAAGGAGGAAAATGTAGCCTTGATATTTTTTTCCATTTTCCCTCCCTTCCTCCCATTCATACACGGTACAGTCGGTATATAGCTGTGTCTTGTAAAACCGGAAAGCTTTCAATGAGATGCTAAAGAGATTATGCAAAATAATTTCTAAAGTCACGTGCAATCAGCACGTGTACCCGGAGGAGTCAACTATGCGACGAGGAAAGAATCGATTGCGGAAGCGCATTTTCATTTCCTTTGTGCAAGTCTTTTTTAAAAACAAATTGTCGGAAAATTAAAATTGCGACTGATATTTAAACAAAAACAAAAAAAATATCTCTCCACGAGACAAATAACGTATATTCGGAACGGTTTCGCGGATCAAAAAAAAATAACGTTACCCTTAATCGTGCAATAAAAACGTAATCTTGGCAGGCTAAAAGCGCGCCCAGGAACCAGGAAAGAGGAAGCGGGGTTAAAATGTAACGTTCAAGCCGCGGGTCAACTTTTCGCAGTCGAAAATCGCGCTATCCTACGCTCCGTCAATTATGCTAATTGCGCCTGCAGGGAGATTAATGGAAGTGGATGAGAGCGTGATGGCTGCACAGCTCCCCGTTTTGCATCCGTTGCGCGAGTCATCCTCCCCCGCTTTTTCTCTATTTCTAGGATGCGAAATAAAAGTGCCCCGTGGAAAGGAGGCGCTTTTTAGCCCGCATTACGTTACGCGACGTTACGCGACGTTATGCGATATCGAAATGTTTACTTGGAAAATTAGAATGCTTTGCGATTGTTTGAAAATTCGGTGGATTTAGTAAAAATCAGTCAAGTTTATAATTGTTTGCAATCAAGCTATTTTGCTATATTTTAATGCAAGAAAATTAGCTGCATTTAAAGTTATTAAAAATGCACGACAGAAGAGCGAGGGATTCGAACCGTCCTATTGAATACATTAGAACGGCTCTCGCAATAAAAGTGACCTTTCCATGCATCCGAAATGGAAGGGTCAAAGGGAAGCGAATTATTGGTATTTATTTAGGTAAAGGTTAGGCGGGGGAGTTTTCTATCAAAGTGTGTATGGAGTGTGCGGGCGCATATGCAAATACTCGAACGTCCAAGAGTAAATGTATGTGACCGAAAGATAAGACTGACCTTTTCTGGACTGGTAAGGGATCTAAAATAGTTAGTGCGAGTTGAGAGTATACCGTTTCGCAATCGCTTTGTTCCCTGACTTCCTTCAGACGGGGATGTCAAGGCTAATATATTTTTTATTTCGTAATACCTTATGCAACGAGTGCTTGCTTTTGTACATGCAGTAATTTAGATGTCTTTTGTAAATATTTTAAAATACCGAAATGCTTTCATTTTAATAGGTTAAAATTGTCTTTTGCGGTTCCATTAAAAACCTTAGAGCTTAATTTCAGTAACATTCTAAAAAATGGAAATAAGCCTATATTTCATTATAATTTTTCAATTATCTGTTTACTAACCCTTTACGATTAGTTAAGCGTCAACTGACATAATGTAATTAAAAACTATGCAGAATTCATTTAAAAATACCCATTTAGAAGAATCGGCCAAAGCTTAAAAAACTAAAAAGTGAAAAAAACGCGTGACATTGAAACGCGCAGGGAATGCTCCGTATAGAGGGTTTTAAAAGGATTGCATCGGTGACCTTAAACTTGAAAATTCGGGCTGCACCCATTGATTCGAGAGAGGTCCAGGCTGCGCGGATGCGGAGCCGAGCGGCGCAACGACTTTTTTTTTGCACCCTTTGGAGCTCTCTCTCTCGGCGCGAATCATAGGTCAGTGCCGTGTGGCTGCGGCATCGTTCGCTCTCCACCCGAGGCAGGCAGTGGTGCAACATGCGCCGAGGAGAGAGAGAGAGAGAGAGAGAGTCCCGAAAACTGGTCCAACGAGTTTCCGGTCCATCCGATATATATATATGCGCTGACGTCCAAATGCAAGACACGCACGCGGGGAGGGGGAGAGAAAAAAAATGAGCCAACAACCCGCTGTAACATATATGCGACTTGGAATTTCCGAGACAAGTACACCCGGGCCCCCGATTCGACGATATTTCTGCCGCGACGATATTTCGCGCGATCCCGCGAGCTGTTTATAACAGATAGCTGATGGAGAGACGAAGCGAAGTGACAAATATTTATTTTAATAGAGATTCGCTCTGTTATGCAATCGGAAAGATTAGAATTTTTCGCTAATGTAAATGAGTGGAAAAATATATTTCTTTGTTCGAAATGGAAATAATTATTTTCCGTGACGAATTTTCTCGTTTTTAATGCATTATATATGTTTGTTTAAAGCAACAGAATTTCAAAAGAATTAGCAATCCAATTATTTCACAAAAAATAAATGCTAATTTTACTTTTCAAGACAAGATCTCAAAAGTTTAATATTTGGTTAAAAATAATTTTTCAGTATGTTTGGGTTCTAATCGTGCAATAGTCCCAAGGAATTCGGTATGGTTGCAATCAGTGAGTCACAAGGATTCCTTTCTTTCGGCTTCTAATATTCTTTCAATTTGTCTTTTGCAACAATCAGCAGAGTGTTATCACATTATTCGCATGTTCTCGCATGTTCTAGCGTGACCGCTATCACTTCCGCGGTGTCTTCGCGACGAAGAGATTGTCCACCGTCGTGCGAACTTCTTTTTATCAACCGAAAGCCGATTGATTGGCAAAAATCCGCATTTCTCCGGTTCGCCGAGCGAATGACCTATATCTCCTACGATTTTAGCAAAATAAACTCTGACTTAGCGGTTCGGCGAATCAATTATCAAAAAAACTCCGAAATGTAAACACAAGAATGGAAATTCGGTGTGATGTAATGACGAACTGGTATCTCCGCGTGGAACCCCTTCGAGCACGCGAATCTCTATAATATATATCTCGTATGCAAAAAAGGAAGGTAACGCCGTGCGCAAAGCGAGCAAAAAACGCAAAAGGGGAGAGAAGCACACGCACCGAACGCGCAGCTACATCTTAGAAAACATAAAGCAAAGAGAGAAAGAGAGCGAGTGAGAGAGAGAGGTGGAAGAGGCAGAGAGTCGTCGGTATATAAAAAAGAAACGCCGTGAGTACGAGACGGACAGTCAAGAGGTGGGCAGTTCGGTTTGGCAGTTCGAGGCTTTTCGAGCACGTCTTAGCCCACCACCTTTAGCGCGCCTTCGCGAGTTCGAGCGATATATAAACGAGAGCCGCATCCATGAACACCCAGGCGAGCAAGTACGTCGACGCGCACGAGCTGCAGACCCGCGACGCGGCCGACGTCCTCGAGGAGTTCAGCGACGAGATCGGCAGGATGGGGGGCGTCTGCGTGGACATCGGCTGCGGACCCGGCATGGTCACGCGACAGCTCCTGCTGCCGAAACTGCCGGCGGAGGCCACCGTCGTCGGTGAGTGCGCCGACTTTTTCCCCCCCGTGGCGCTGGAAATTCGAATGGATTTTTGGACGTGTCCGTTGTAGCGGGTGGAAACGTTTTTTTTCCAAAAAACACGCGAAATCTATCGGTTTCTTTAATGTAGAAGCTGGAAATAAGCTTTTTCGACTGTGAATTATATTTGATAAAAAAAAACAGTACTATCGATAGCGCATCCTTAAGCGTGTTTGCACGATTTAGTTTAATTTTGTCGTTTTTCATTTTTGTCATTAAACTTCCATTTCGAAGTGAAAAATATAATTGATATAAATCCCCGAAGCTCCAAAAAAATTCAAGGAAGTAAAAGCAACTTTGCAGCATTGACCCGTATATCCGAAACTTTTTTTCAGGTGGCGACATATCGGAAACGATGATCGAGTTCGCGCGCTCGGCACATGCCAGCGAGAAACGGCTGTCATTTGTGAAACTAAACGTAGAGGCAGACGAGCTTCCGTCTGGTCTATTGAATGCGTACGACAATGCCGTCTCCTTCTACTGCCTGCATTGGTGTCAGAACATTAGGTAAACGCAAATAGAGCAAACGCATGCACAATAACCGCTCGGCGGCTGCGAAACCGCGCGTATACGAATTTAAGCGACGGGTTTTCTAATCGGTGCGTCAGAATCTCGGCTCGGGATTAACCGAATTTTGACTTTGTATTTACGGTCCGAATAACTGTTCGTTGAAATGACGCTACAATATAAACCCTACTATTAAACGAGCATTTAATTTTCAGGAAAGTATTTTGTAACATTTATCAACTGCTGCGACCTGGAGGAAAGTCCTTAGTATTATTTTTGGGATACAATTCGGGATTTGACAGTTACTTAAAAATGTACGATGATTCGCGGTACAAGCCTTACATGAAGGTAATTAACGTTTATGATAATTATTAAGTAGAAAATAGCAACTGTGATAAATAATTTAAAACTGAAAAATTTTTGCATTTATAAATAATAATGTATGCATAAATAAAATCAAGTTCCTTAATTTTAGGACGTAAAAAAGTATATCCCTTATTTCCAACACTGCGATAATTCGAGGGCAACTTTGAAAAAGATCTTGGAGGAGTCGGGGTTCAAAGTTATTCACTGCAGTTTTCGGGAAAAGACTTTTGTCTACAAAAACATCGAAGTTTTTAAGAGTAAGTTCATCCATTCCCTAATTTCCTTTATCTCCAATCAAATGATTAAAAGACCTTTAAATATTCGACATTGCAGAGCACGTCATAGCCATCAACCCCTTCGTGCACAAAATGCCCGACGACGTAGGCGAGCAATTTATTAATGATCTTACACGCGACATAGCGAGCCGAAAAATATCATTTGCCAATACGGAAAATGGATCGAAGGAGGAGCGTAAAATATTAGACAGATATGACGTATTAATAGCTTACTTCAAAAAGCCCATCGTCTGAGTACTTCCTTATATATTAAAAGAATAACAAATATATTATCAGTGCCTTGATGAATAAGCAATTGTAAATAGCTGCGAAATTGTTTACGAAATTGTCTATACGAAAGTTTAAATTGTTAAATTATTTATTTTTATTAAGTATTATTGTCTTTCAATGTATATAAAGTCCGAGGTTACATTTAGAACAAATTATATAGTTTATTAAACAATGTTAGATTTTAAGCTATTAGTATATGTTTTATAGTTAAGTAATTGAATATATGTTATGGTTTTTGTACGCAAATTATAAAAAAAAGGTATTGCTACAAATTATAAGAAAAGTATTAAATCCATAAAACATAGCCAAAATGGAACATTTTTACAGAGCAATTTTTAAAGTTTATTGAACGATGACCTATGTTTCTATAGAAAGGTAATAAACAACAGAAGTTTTTAAGATTAACATGGATTTTTACTTTATTATCTATTCTTCTTGATCTTACATTGCGATACAGCCACTTACAGAATGTCTTTATTTTATCAATTGCCATTATAATTACGGACCGTTTTTTTCACACCCAGCAGGTAACAATTGGTTCGCTATAGTCTAAATCCTAAAAATACACACAGGATATTACAATGTCTTTTTTTCTCAGTTTAGGGTCTTTGATGGGCCATTTTTTTTTCTGTTACAATCACTTGTCGCCTTCGCTCGTCAATGTCGACTCAATCTCGTTTCCGAAGCTTCGAGCTTCTTCAATCGTTTCTCGCAAAAATCCAACAAAGTCAATCGAAAATATCTCGAACTCGCAATCGTTCGAGATTTTACAATAAAGTGTAACTAGTATTTTTAAAAAATTGTTAGTTCGAAGACAAGGACTTCGCGTGCCTCCGCGATGCTCGAAGGAGATTCAAATACGACTCGTTAATTTTTTTTTTTTTTTTTATAATAGTTTCTTTTGTGAATTTGAGGAAAAAAATTGTTCAAAGTACTTTGTTGCAGCTTCTGCGTCAAGAAACTTTACTTTCGAACGAATTTCAGAAAAGCAAAAACGCAATGAAGTAATATCAGAAATGCAGCGTATTTTGAACAAATTTTTTCCAAAGATATACCCCTTCTCTGCTGCATTTTTAGGGCTCATATAATTTCTGTTAACGCGTACAATTTTTGCTAAGAACCGATACCTAACTTATATTATAAACCCCTTTCTTAAATCGAAGAAATAGATCTTATCATTTGTCGAGTATCATCGGCCTGAAGACAAACGCGCTCAAAATTAACGATAAATTGTACTCATTTGTTGGGAAATTTATCTTTCTTTTTAATAAATTTCCATGACTTATATAATGTCTACTAATACTTTACTACGTTATTTATATATAATCTTAATTAAAAACAGGAACACTCAGGCGAAATGAGAATCTGAATTTTAAAAATTTCGTAGCTCCAAAATTCGCAATTAGACGGGCACCCGAAAGAATCGAGCGCGTTTATCTGAATTTTTGTATATAAAGAAGTGATCTCCGTAAAAATGCGTAACCACGCTAGTAGATCGTTACATTTAACTTAGCTATACCTTGAATTGTATTTAATCTTAACCTTACATTATAAGCGACATCGAACATCAAGGATAATTCTTTACTATAAAAGAAGCAGGACCATTTTTTTTGCTTTGCGCGCGAAATAGAACAACATTCAATGGATGATCATCGAGGGCAAGGCACAAGTGAGTCAGAGAAGGGATCGTTGGATGAATTGGACATTTTTTTTTTCTTTGTATTCATTTTTTTTTAATCTTTTGTTATTCTTTGTTTCATCGATGCCTTCGTTTTGAAACTTTCAAACAGTCCTCCCTGTGACCTTTTTTGAGACTTTTGGTTCATCCTACACTCGCAAAATATCGACTCAAATCTCTTCGATTGATTGAAAACGTTCTACAATCGAGGAGTTATCGTTTAAGATTTTTTTATTTTCTTAATTTTAACATCAAGCTTTTCTTGTTACATAACTTCGAATATTACGAAGTCTTTACATAACTTCGAAGATTACGAAGAAGCAAGTGCTGTGTTCAAGAGAAACACATACGACTTGAAGAAAACTCATACTTTAGTACTGCGATTGTACATCGAGAAGTTAAGCGAAAACTTGATATATTTGTATATTACCCTTTGTATATAATAAATTCATTAAAATTTCATGGCATTCAAACAATGGAATATATACGAATAAAATTTTAATTGATTACGCAAACAACTTTCAGAAATTACTTTTCCATAAAAAATAGAAGAGTCTCTGTAACTACCTCTTTATAATGGGGCAAATAGTATATTATGCAACAAGTGTCGATCACACGAGTGTGTAAAACATTCGCACGAGTTGCATACCATATTTTTTTGAAACACTGTGTGTAAAGTTCGCTTTATCGCAGTGTATAAAAAAATATGTTTTGAATACCGTTTGACACACGCCACTTTTATAAAGTTTTAATTTAAATCTAAATTAAATTGATAATTAGCTTTATGTTTTTAACAAATAAAGCTATCAGATTTCTCGAAAGCAGTCCGTTAATTAAATTTAATTTTAGATATTCTTTGTGACTATATTCAGAACTTATTATAATGCAGCAATGACATGATTAATTTAAAAAAATAAATTAAATTAATTTATTATTATTTAATATTTAATTTGCTTTAATTAAAAACATTTGTTTTTTCAAATGACCAACCGCAAATTTAATCTAATAAAAATTAGTCTAAAATACTCAAAATTATTTGTGCTAACTTAACGATATATTATAGATTCTTTGGTAATTTAATACATGAAGTTTGCCTTCTGAAATCATACACAACCGTGCATTATTTGAATAATTAATTCCAGTTATTCGATTTATGCCCAAAATTTAATTATATCCAGATTATTTAAAAAATTTTTAAATTTGTATAGACAATTTGTGACAAAATATAACACAAATTTTAAGACAGTGATAAAACATAAAAAATGAATAAAAAATGAATAAAGAATTATACAAAAAAGCAACACCGTAAAAAATTACTTTCTCTGCAAGAAATGGTTCGGCTGATTAAAAAGAAAACGCATTTTATGCGATAAATTTCAGAAGTGAATCCGGTATTTGGTAGCAATGGTATGCTTAAAACTGACATATTCTAACAACAAGCATTCAAATTGTACCATATGATTTGCAAATACACGTAAAGTATTTTTAAAAGGTCAAAAAGTATCAATGAATTTCGACAGAATACTCATATTAAGTATATTAGTTATTGCATGTGAAGAAGATAGAAAAGGCAAGAAAAGACTTAGGACTAAAAGGTACGCAAGTGTAAGAATATTGTGGTAATATTATAGACGTGCGTAGATACATTGAACTATATTGAAGTAGTTTTGCATTTGTTAATTTTTATTCGTGCTCTCGTTTTATTTAAGTACTTTCATAGTAATGTTATAATATATTTGCATTCAGGAGAAAATCTTTACAATTTTCATTTTTATTATAAATACATTTAAATTTATAAATTAGTTTTATTAAAATATACATAAACTAGACAATTTGGTTTTGAAAATTAAATTTTAAAAATACAACAAGTGTTTTTATCCTCCTTTTAATAAGTATTTTATTTATACATGACATCTTACATCTTTTTTAATTAAACGCATGTAACAATTAAGTATTTTAAAGAGAAATAAAGTTTTCTTTCGTTTTATATATTTTCAACCTAATTTTTTACACATTTTAACATTTCTCCTGAATACAGTGAAAAATTGTGTCGCTTATAGAAGAACTAAATAGAATTGTCGCTTTTGCATAATATCACTGCTCAATAACTTTACAATTGTATATCTTAATCGAAATATGCTGTAGAATATAGAATATAGCGAGCTTTGTAGAGTATTCGTAGTAATAATTCATTTTAAGTACTTTATGAATTTATTTAAACGTGCCTTCTTTCTAATTATTTGATATTAACAGTAGTGCAACGCAGTATTAATAACATGCAAGAGTTAATTTGAAATAGGTACGCTTGAAGTACTTCTTTATTTTAAAAGCAGAAAAGCTTCTCGGAGGTTTGATTTTTCGAACCTTTCCGATAACACTTCTTAGAGCAAAAATGTGCAGTTATTATTTTTGAATACATTCGCATAGAATTTCTTTGAAGAAGTAACCGTTGCATATTTTTCTAAACGAACAATTTATTATTAATAAAGATTTGTGCAAGCAATTCCAAGACTGCATAAATTACAACCATTTAATACAATTATTGTATTATTTGTTTTAAAAATAGGAATTTTTTTACTTTGTTTATACCGAATTATTGTCGGCGTGCAAGCAAGATAAAGCAAAACAGTATTAGAAGCAGATGCAAAAGCAAAAAATATTTTGTGCTTATTATCACGTAATAAAAAGCCAGAATCACAAGTATATGAATAGGAAATTTATGAACACAGCAAGTAGTTTAACAGTAGTTATTATTGATCGAAAAAATAAACAACTACTATCAAAGCCCACGTCGAAACTTTTAAGATAATTAATATTAATTCATTTTCTTTTGAAGACATCTGCAATAAAGTTTTGAATCAGCTAAAAACTTAATTCCATGTTCAATTGCGATAATTAAAAATAAAGTTTTATTTCACAAAATTCGCATATAATTAATAGATTAGAAAAAATAATTTCCAACATGCAATTTAAGAATAGAAATTTAAATTGCTATATTTAAAATATCCATTGTTAAATAAAAGGCATAATGGAAACATTCATTATCAAACAAAGTTCGTAACTAGTATATATGAGATTCAAAAAAATACGCATTCAAAAATTCATGTAAGCGTAAATTTACGTATAAGCTATTTTGTACATGTGTTTAACCGCAAAATTGCACATGCAGGAAGACATATCGCAGAAAATTAGACGAAAATATCGCAGTAATAAAATAATTTGACTCACAAAAACTTTCTTAAGCAATATAAAAGATATTGTACATTTTTCATTGACAAATTATTTGCACGAGTAACTATGCGTATTTTACCTAATACTCGTGTATTTTTTATTAATTAAGCATTCAAAATTTCACAATAATAAATCATTGCTTGTTACACACAGAGTTAAATTATAAATTTGAAAATAACTGACATTAACTCCAAACAGGTTCTTCTTTCTTTTCAGTGTATAAATATATGATCATTTGTTTGTTATAATAAAATAAAAATTGATATGTTTATAGAAGATTCTTAATTTCATTATAAGACAAAAAACACGAGAATTAGGTCCAAACATAAAGTTTAGAATACATTGCACAATAATATACCGCAACAAAAAAAATCTGAGAAGGCAACTATTCATACGCTATAGGACATTGAAATTTTTATATAAAATACTGTTGCAGCTTGTACATATTGTTGTATTCGTACTATTATAGATTTAATGTTTAGTTTGGCGGTAAGAAAGCTAACTGTTATCACCCTCAAGTGCAGACGGCTTAAACAACTGTTCATCTATTTCATTTTTAAACGAGCTTTCTGATTTTGTATAACTATAAAAGAGAAAAATTATTATAAATCCAATCCAATTTAAGTAATTTAAAATTAACGAAATGTATACATTATTTTGTTATTATTAAATAACTTTGATACAGTGACATCCATTTAAAATTGAATAACAAAATTAATTGCAATTACTCTCATATAAAATATCAAAAATCGAATTTAATTTATAAGTTTATAGTAAAAAAATTAATATTGAAATATATTTTTTACTGAATATTAATTCAACAAGAACTTGTCTGCAAACGAAGTGGAAGACAAATATCGTAGCTTCTACAATAATTATTAAAATAGGGATTATGTTCGAGAAAATGTTATCGTTGAATATCGAAACAATTTGTGTTGTAACACATATTTCAATTTTCCGATATTTTGGATATTTAAGAATACTTAATGGATTAGAAAAGTACAATGTGTACTCCAAATTCAAAGAAGAAATCTGCGATTTGAGCCCTAAACTTTCATTTTTTCCGTCCTATTTGGCAGATTATCTTCAGGAAATTGCGCAGATCGAAGTTGCTTCTCAAAAAAATCGATAAAATTAAAAAATTAAAAAAAAAAAAAAAATACAAAAGAAAAATCGAAATGAACAAAACTTAAAATATATGACAACCTAACTAAATAATAAATTAATTTTAAATACATAATTTATTGTAAATGACTTTTTCGAAAAAGACTAGTTTCCTCACTTTTTGGATATCGTAAAACAATGCAAAAATTTACAAACAATTTTGGAACTTTTATAATTAGAATATTCTATAATAATTATATTAGACGCAAACAAACGAAACAAAATAACATTAATAATGATTATTATAATAATTTACTACCTAAAATGTACTAAAAACTTCTTGATTTGAGATAAGCTACTTCGAACTGCTTGTCATTTAATATTAAATTATTTAACTATGCACGCTCAAACGCATACATACACGTCGATAAAGTGAGTTGCAGTTAAGCTCCATTATAATTAACCTTACATACGAGAGTACAGTAATTGCATCTAATATCTTTGCCTACTTATACCATTAACAACATCAACAGCAACAACACATAATAGATCAACGCGGAATATAATATTCATATAATTTAATAATATCTATATAGCTACGCTCTATATACACGGATGAAAATTACCAGGAAGAGAGAAGGAACCGCAAAAGGATGATCAAATATTAAAACTATAGATTATTCATGGAAGTCCATTGTTAATTGGAAGAACTGAAATATTTTTTTCTCTTCCTGGTATTTCAAGAATGACTTTTTAAATCTTTAACACGCTCTCGATTAGTAAGCAAAAGCGATTTTATACAATAGACTCAAAAACATATAACTGGACAGGTGTTACAAGAACTTATCATCATGTCTTGTGCAACCATTAAAAATTTACATATCAAAAATAAAGGAAACTTGTTAAATATTTGATTGCTTTTTATATGGCATTTCTGAACAATTCTGGATTCGAGAGCGTGGATTATTTTAATTTCCTTGCTTAACTTTTTTTCAAATGATTCACTCCTAGTAGCTTACCGAATATCGCTTGTATGCGCGCAAATTACATCAAATATACACATGGTACTTTTTTACATATAAAATCTCATAATTTTCTAACATGTTAATCATTAATTGCATTACTAGAAAGGACTTTCTTGATAAAATTAATATTGGTAGCCGAGGAAACTTACAAGTTTCTGTGTTCTTCTTTACATGCCACATATTCGAACGAAGTTAACAATTCAACTTTAACGACACTCATCGTAATATAAATATTTACAATAAAAAATTTGTAAAAAAATTTTCAAGATCATTAATCGTGTTCATTTGAAACTTTGTTAGTCTCACATACATTTTTAAAGTTATCTGCCCTACTCAGTAATAAATCAAATATCACGTTTTTAATAAAAATCATATAAAACAGATTAATAAGATAATTACTTTTAATCAATCAATTTGTTAAAAAAAAAATTATTATTAAGAATACTTAAAATATAATTGACACGTAGTGTAGATGCAAATGATATATCATCAATGTATCACAAATTATTGCTTTTATATAAAAATAATATTTTTATCCTTGTGCTATTACTGAGTATGACAGTTATGTTGCAAAATTATAATTTCGATAAATAAGTCTTTTTACGTAATTGTTTAAATAGTGATGCATATCTTCTTCAATTAGAAAAGTAAATCTTTGTGCTTAAAAACAGTATTTTAAAATTAATTAAAAGATAATAATAAGTTTGCAAGACTTATTCAACGCCTAAAAAATATGATATATCAAACCCGTACAACCATTGGAGACATAAAATGTTGTAAAATAAGATGTTTAGAAAACAATTTTTTCATAAATTAACAAGCTGCCTTAAATAAAAATTTAACTCAGATCTTTTTGAGCGAAAAAGTGAACGTTAATTTCGTGCTTGCCCACTGTACGTATCTTCTCCCTCACACTGACGGTCTAACTTTAGACTTTTTCACAACGATCCTATGATTGCTTTGAGATCTGTTAATATCACAACGCGTGGCGCTTTTATAAACTACACAATATTATTGGCGCTTTCACTTCGAGTAGTTATTAGACATTAAATGACATATTCAAGGATCGCGTTTTTATTATAAGATGATTTAACTCAAGTTGCGGTTTCAATTTTTCAAACTCTCTGCTTTGAACGTTTATAGTTAAGACAAAGTAATTTGAAATTTCGTGCTGCATTTATCATTCTTACATTATAACTATGGTGTAATTTTTGTATTAATAGTCATTGTTAATAATAATTATTAATATTATTATCTCCATTATTCTTATTGTTTATATTTATAGTTTATGTAGTTTCTTTTATGATGTATAGATTAGTTTATACATATATACGTTGTATGAATTAATAATACTAAAGAAAATGTTACAATCGCACAAACAGTTATGCGGTAACATTTTTGATTGTCTTCTCGAAAAAAGTGGTCTACGCCGACCCATTTTTTATACCGTGTTCGTTCACTCTCGCAATTTAAATTACTTTTTTTTAATGAATATCAAAAGTGTTTTTTTCTATTAAGTATAGAAAAAAATATCTTAGAAGACTTATGTCACAAAAATTTCAGGCGTAAGATTTTTCTTTCAACTCGTTTTTTTTTTCATTTCTTGGCTGGAAATATAATTTACAAATTTACAAGTAGCCGATTGTTCATTTTGCTCTATCCCAAGTTGTACAACGTACTTTCTTTAAATCGATTTGCATTTTCCCGAAGAAAATGCAAAGAATAAAACAAAACAAAACATATTTACGCTTAAGATGAATCGCAGTTTTTAAGCCAGCCTTTTAAAAACTCCGATTGTTTACTAGGCCAGTGAGATTCTACTCAGGTTGATTTTTCGATACCCTGAATGAATATTTTTCAAATTTTTCAAGAAAACGGTTCTCAAGGTGTTTCAGTATTAGTTGAGCGGAGAATATAACGTCTTATGTATATAACAACAAGGTTAATAGTTACAGTTTAAAAAGATTACACTTATTTAGAATCACATGCCCATAGTGTGAATAAAATCAGTTCTTTCTTCGTTTCCTTATCACTCTTACTTTTTTAGCCTATATTTCACTTCTTCGCACACATTCGAAATAAATTTGAAGCCTTTGTCTCCAAAAGTCTTGCGCATATTTATCATTACTTAATACTGAAACTACAAGTCAAAATTCTAAAACTGGTGTTACGTGCGTACACAAGCTTACTTTACTCTTGCTTCTATGCCCTTGACTTTATAACCCGTAGAGACGAAAATGTAAGGATGCAAACCTTTTATTTTTTCGCCGAGTAACTTTGGGATATTTTTAAAATTTCGTCCAGTCGAAGAGCAGTTCAACGGGGGATCGGAATGTTAAACATACTAGAAATGCAGCCGTCTTCTTTTACGTCACTGCAGCTTATTTTTCAGCGATGTCTAAATTCTTGAGCTTCTCAAAGGAAGACTGTTTATAGCAGTTTTATTTCTCAGTATCATTCGGACATTTACCGAAGTTTTCATTGACGCCTGTTACACTGGAAGCATCTCAACCAACGACAACGACCTTCCTCCTGCTAATAAGTTTTGCCACTAACTCTATCAGGATATGATGGACCAGTACTTGTTGGAGATAAATCCGCATCACCACTTTCAAATTTACTATAACGACTGGTGTATTCAGCCTGCAGCGATGCTCGAATCTATTGTTGAAAATTATAATTAATATGTATTTTATATGTTTCAAAAGTAATAATATATATAATTAATTTATTAATATATAGTTTAATATTATTTTTAATACTAAATTCAGAAAATAATAGTTAAATTATAATTAATCAATTTTTAACAAATACTAGCCCGAACAAGAACTAGGTCAAAAAATGTAAATGTACATAATTTGTTTTGCATATCAAAAAAATTAATTAAAATTAATGAAATCATTTAAATTACGTACCTTTATCTTCTCTTCTTCAAATCTTTGCCGTACATCTTCATGTTGCTTTTCCAAATCCACTTTCTTTTTCTCATAAATTTTTGTCAATCTTGTATATTCATTCACTCCTTTCTCAACTGTTGATTTTGCTACTTCCCTCTTCATGCGATCAAATTCAGCTTTATCTTTATGAATTTTTGCTATTTTCTTCACCTGTTATTGAAACAAAAATGAAAATGCAATGAGTTTGAATTTGTATTAGTTACATTAATAAATGCAAATAGTTCAATTTATAATTTATAAACGTGCAATGTATACCTCCTCATGCCTCATTTGTTGCAATTTTCTTTTAACGTCAGCAGTTTCTTTTTCGTAAAGAGTTTGAAGCGTTTTCAACTGAGTAGATTGTGATGATTTCATAACTTTATCCACTGCTGCAAATACACTCTCTTGGTACTTTTCTTGTAATTCTCGTTCTTGCAAAACATGTTCCTTGCAAACAGCTAACAAGCGATCGCTCTGGCTTCTCGGTAAAGCTCTTGGTGGGATCTCTTTATTTTCCGCGTCGCCAGATTCATCTCCTTCGGGAGAAGCTAAACTACTAAGAGCGTTTTCACTAGTGAAACTAAACAAGACAATGCACAAATATAGAAATATTAAATTATTAGACAAACTAAAACTAAAATACGATCTACAAAAATGTGTATACTAACAAAGATTTAGTTGAAAGACGTTGTACTAATTTATTGCTGACACAAAAAATGGACCTTTGTTTCTCATCGGACCCTCTTGAAGTTTGCACACGTGCTTTTTCCTAAAAAATATTTTAAATTTTGAATTATTTTAAAGTAAGACTAAAGAATGTCATAAAATGCTCGATTGTTCGCTGTCTATTCGATTGTTAACCATTTGCTTTAGTAAATAAGATTAATGTTTTCGTATAGGTTTTAAAAAAGACTTTTAATTTTAGAAAAATTTATTTAACAATACTTTTTTTAAGACGGAAAAAGCGTATGAAATTAGAAATGAACCTTTAGAGGGCCGGGATTTAAGGTGGTACATCGCCCTCAGAAAACTAATATAAAAGGTATCTAATATTAAGGATTCATCATGGGTATTGTGTCGGACCAAGGTTGCGCCACGATCGTGGCTTTCCGGCCCTCTAGAGGTTAATAATCGAAAAATAAGCATTTAAAAAATCAATATAATAGTAAATTATTTAAAGATTCTAATAGAGAAGACCAATTATAAACTTAAATATTTGATCAAATATACATAAAATTGAATTTTACACCCACTACATCAAAAAATAATGTTTGTAATACAACCGCCCAACTTGACACTCATACGTGAAATTTTCGCCCTTTATAAAGAAACTACTATTTGGTTATAGAAAAAATTACGAATATTACTTTTTCATGGGACCAAATTTAGATACTTTTTAACATTTTCCTTTGCAAAACTATAATTATGTTAACCCTTTGACTGCCATGACTAAATTTATGCTCTTGACTGACCCTAAAGTCACGTACCTTCTCTTGCTTCTTTCTCAAAGAATCCAATTTCTTTTCCAGTTCTGTTTTCTTTTCTTTTACCAATTTATTTTCCATTAACTTTTCAAGAGGCTCGGCTACAATCTCTTCAGATGCTATAGAAAACGAACCTTTTTTTAAAAATCGTCAGAGACTGTTCTTTAAAGATCTATCTCTGGCAACTAAATACTCACTTGTGCTGGCATTTAGCGGGCTCTTGTTTGATGAGGCATCAACGGGATTTACTGTTAGTGAAGATACGCCATCTTCGATCTCTTGTGATTCGGAAGTATTTAACGCTACTATTGAAGGTTTTCCTGGAGGACTTCCTGAACTTGGCACTAATCCTGGTGGCAATTCGCCGATCGATTGCACCCTCTTGGTTTTTGTTTCATCCTGCTACAGAAGTATACCATTTAATACTATAAGAATAATTTTTTTTACATGTTCATATCTTTGGTTGGATATTTTACTAAAACTGAAACATGTATAAGAACAAAATTTTCTAAAATAAGAACGATCTAAAATGATTTTCCATCTTTATTTACAAAATAAAAAATGTAATACAAAGTTTTAATTACATTACGTAATGTGTGCAATAATAATAGAGTTTCCAAAATAATTGCATTTTTTAACAACCATATCTTTTATTTCAAAAGATAAAAAAATATGGTTTTCCAAAATATTTCGTATAAATCTTGTGATATATTATAAATTAAACTACAATTACATATCATTGGTTGATTCAAAACAAATTTTAATGAGTGCAATTATTTAAAAACTATGTTTTAATATTTAGTGCACAAAATATTGTAAAACTTTATATTTGAAGCACATGGAATAAAAAATAAACTTATTAATTAAAGAAAAAATCATCAAATAAATTGTACTACTACATTTAAATTTTCCAACCAAAGATTGGGACCGCTCAAAAACTCACGACTGGTTTAGAGGAACTTGGTCCACTACCACTTTTTTCCTTAACAACTTTTTCCTTAATCTATAAAAGTTAGTCAGAATGTCAATGTGTTATGAAAACAATTCTAAATTATAAGATTTAATTTGCAAAGAAAATTTAATATATTCATAATTTAAATAATTTATTTAATATTAAATGACTCTAGCAGTCAGAGAATCAAGTGGAATTTCTTTAACTTTCTTTTTTGTTAATAGATGGAAAACTCTAATCATTTGTTAATCAGTCATAATAATAATACAAATGCAGTACCTCAGCTTCACCTTCCGACGGCTCTTCCAAATCATCTGTCAGTACAGCCAATTGTTTCTCTCTCTTTTCGAGCTCACTTTGATACTTTATTGGATTAGCGAGAGCCTCGGCAAAATCACTCAATCCATCCGGCACGTAATCCTTTACAACCACGTTCAAGAAAAGACTTGCCAATGGAAGCGGTTGTCCGCACTCGGTTCTTAAGGCGACATGACGATAACCCGGGCACAATCCGACAACCGGTAAAACCCGGTGACCAATCATTTTGCCGGACTCCTCATAAGCTGCTATTCGAATGGAAGCCAATTCCGGTAATACGACCTAAGAAAAATTTTTGAAATAATTTTGTCACTTTCAAAAGGAATTATTTATATATAAATTACAAATGGCAATGAAAAATAGTTAAAATGTATCTCTATTCTAAAAAAATAGTGCTCGAATTTAACGCGATTTTTACGATTGCTTGGGATACTGGCTGTTTTTATTACTCGTTTTACACTTGGCTTTAACGTCTATTTATAGCAATAAAAGCTTTAAACTTTAGAGCCCATACGTTTTTAATGCTGTAATATATTTGGCAATAAAATTCTTTTTTTTTTTTATTATTTTTAAGATCTTTAAATAAATAGAAATAACGGTAGAAATTGAATTATTCTAATTTTTTAAGAAATTTACCTTTTTGAAAACAAATGGTTCTTCATCATATATCGGATTGATCCCATTATTTGGTACTATTTTTGTTCTAAATTTCTTTCGAACAGTGTCCGCTGGAAGACCGAACATATCAACTTCTACGTACGTTCCGATTCTTTTATCGGTTAAAAACTGAGCTGATATCACATGAATTCGAACGGTCCCAGCAATAATACCATCGACCGTTGATTCAGCGAAAGGATCTAGTCGGCGATCCTTCCTTCGCATAAATTCAGGTTTTAACAAAAATCCACAACGCTTATTGTATTCAAAAATACCCAAATTCAATTGCATAGCAAGATCTTAAACATGAAAAATACAAATGAATACAAATGATTTTAATATTAGTCTTTTTTGCAACGAAGTTAAAATATGTTATAACGTACCTAAAGTTTGATAATTCAAAGCAACAAGTTGACAACCCGCGTTCCAAAATACTTGAGGCATAAAATTACTAGAATCAAACCGCGTGCCTGATGGATAAACTCGCGAGAGTTGATGTTTATTATAATTGACAAATTCTAATGGTCGCTCTTTCAATAAAGTTGTAGCTTGCTTTTCATCAAAAGATGACATTTCATACATGCGATTTTTTTCTTTAAGAAATTAAATTTTTATTAATAATTTATATCAAATTATTGAAAAGAATATTTTCTACCTACTTTCTGCATATTCAAAACTATTAAAATGAACTGGTTGAACATAATTAACCAGAGCTGAAATTTCTGCTCCAGCTTCCGTTTCTTTAGCAGCAGCTGCCTTGTCAGGAGCAACAACTTTATCGCCTGGTCGTAATTTTATATCTTCTACATTTGATTCTTCTTCTTCAGAGCTTGATTCATCTTCATCATCTAAAATTAAAGAACATTGTACGGTGAGAATAATTTAAAAAGTTTACAATAATTTAAACCAGCTTTTATGCAAACAAAACTTGAAGAAATTAGAATATATATTAGTAAAAAGAAAAAATATATATTAGTTAAAAGAAAATTCTGACAATTTAAAATGTCAGTATTTTTACACCATTCTATTAGTATTTTTAAATTTTATTTCAATAAAAAATATGTGAGCTTTAATACGTTTCAACGTAAATTAATGTGATATATATCTTAATTCATAATAAAGAAACGAATGAATGAAAAAAGCAAACCATCGTCGTCCTGTGCGCTGTCTTTGCTACTTTGTCGTTGTTGTAGCATAGGAGGGTGAACTTCTCCATTTCCCATTTGGTGTTCACCATTTCCGTTACCTACTACAACCCCATCAACTACTTCACTTTGAGGAATGATGTCAGGTGGAGGACCATTTTCCCCTTTAGCTGACTGGCTTTCACTTCCATTTTCTTCGCTTGCTTCATTTCCCTCTTCTATACCCTCAGGTGGTACCATTGGCTTCTTCTGATGCTTTTTATGATGATGGTGATGGTGATGTTTTTTCTTATTTTTTATTATTATTTTCCTTTTTAATAATGCAGGTGGCGGTAATTCTTGACCAGGTTCAAGCTAAAATTTAATTATAGCTTAAATATCTTACTAAAAGTATTTGAGTTTGAATTGCATACCTTATGAGATTCAAGAGGCGCATCAAGAAGCATATCACCAAAGTATTCTCTACAATATTGAGCTATCTTGGCTTGCTGTCTGGGATTGCAGTGGTTTTCAAAGCTAAGTATCACAGGATACTCAGATGTCTTAAAGGCACTCTCAGCTATGGCTTCTATTACTTCTCGAGCCGAAATTTCAGGTACAAAGGTATACCTACAATTAAATAATTCGTGAAATGTTAATAATTGATTAAATTATGTATGAAAATTCATTTATATCCTTTTTTACGAAATCAAAAAACAAAGTTAAAAAAATGAATTAATACAAATTGAATAATGTTATTGTGTTAAGATATTAATTATTATAAAAATTTTGAAAATTATTTAATTATAATAAATTTAGTAAAAAATGTTATAAATTAAAAATTGTCTAAGTATAAATTTCTAAACTTTTGTTAGTAAGTTTCAGAACCTAATTATAAAAAGTAAAAATAATTTACCCGTGAACAATGATAGGTTCATCAAACTTGCCATTCCAAAAGTCAAGCTCAACACATCGACAACCAGCAAGCAAGCATTGTCTGTAAATTTCTACAGAACTTTTACCAGTCAATTGGTGACCTAAAAATTAAACATTGATTATTTTGTATGATCTTTACTCCTAAGAAATATTATTCATAATAATATTCGGTTAAAAAGAAAAATATTCAAACAAAAAAATTGTTTTAAAGTTAGTAATATTTTATTTTTATAAGACTAATTTATTTTGGTAAGTTAATTTGATTAGAATGATCTACCAAGCTAGAAACTTTCAAATTTGCTCTCATATCTCTACTCTGTGGAGCGCGGTGTAATCGAAGAATCGAGCAGACTTTCTTTCTGATTTAACTTTTCCTTTTTTAGCACTAGATAGAGGCTTCTAATCAAATTAATTAAGTAATATTTTAAAATTATTTACCTGTTAGATACGTATTATGACTAGAATTGATAAAATAGTGAGCAAGCGGCTGATCCATATCATCAGATAATTCAAATTTGGATACGGCGACAATAGGATTATCTTCACTCATGAGGTATCGAAGAAAACCATCAAAAGTTAACTGGCCTTTCTGAGCAATGAGTTTATTTGGTTCATACTGATTAATGATTTCCATTGCTCTTGCAGCATTAGCATAAGGATATAATATTTCATTAAGACGCGGATCCCGTTGAGTTTGATTTAAAAATTCAACAAATTGTGGTACAGACATTAATTTTCGCTTGGGGTTGCCAACTATTTCTTCAAATACTTTTTCTACATCTGAACGCTGAGTTAGTGATTTGTAGAAGTTAAAGAAATCTTCAAATTGAAATTTTTCTCTAGAAATGTAATCGTTTTTTCCTGATGCATAACCAGAAATATCTAGTGCCTTTTCTACACGTTTTCGGTCTTCTTTGTTTTGAGTAAACATCTTTATTATACTAAAAATACAAATTCATTATAATTAAATATAAAATATACATTCAGGATACAAAAGTGAAAAAATTCTTTATTAATTTAATCAGAAATATGAAGGTGCGGACGGCGCACCAAAGGCGAAGTTTAGTCATGCTGATGATTCCAAATACTAAAAAAATTAATTTTAGCATCTGCATAAATTATTTTATATAAAGATTGGAACTGACAGTTTGCATTACATCACCAAGTTTAATTTAATATTTGCTTTCATTAATAAGCAAATGTCATTTTCATTACAATTAATATTCAAATAATGAAGATAACGTGATGAAATAATTTATTTGAAAAGCAAACTTAAAGACATTAATTATTAAATCAGTTTAATGCTTAATTATAATTGAGATATCAAATATGCATTTATTTATAAAATTTGAAAGCTATTAAAATTAAACTTTAGAAGCTGTGTAAAAATAATTTTAAAATTTATAGGGAAATACTATTTACAAATTATTAGAAAATTTAATTAAAATTCATAAATATAACTTATGTATAAAAGTTTTATCTTTAGTGCTTATACATTTCATGATATTTTAATTTAATTAATAATATGCATGAAGATATTGAAATTGTGGGCATGACAGAAAAAATTCATAGGTATTACTTACTTTTTAACAGGTATACTTCCAGATTTATCAGTGGATAGTGTAAGTTTTGTGTGAGCCTTTTGCAAAAACATATTTGTGCTAGTATTAAGCTGGGTGAGATTATAAGCTAAATAGAGAATCTGATCTGTCCAATGTTGCGCGATTTCAGCTCGTGTTGTGCAGAAGTTAACGAAAGTCATGTTTACAAAGTCTGAACCATGGCAGATCGTAACAGTCTTTTCTTCTAAAGAATCTTGAGAACCCATTGATACAAGGGATTTTAATTTTGGATCCTGTAAATATCTTTTTGTTATTTCTTTGTTCAATAATTTAATAGACAACATTTATAGGAATCAAAAAACAAATAATTTTAGTTAAAACTCTGGAATTTTATAAATTCATGGAACTTCTAAATTAAAATTTTAAGTATACATTAAATTCTATATATATATGTGTGTATACATAAACTTCTATTTGTTTATATATAACTTTACTGACGTATAAAATTTTCTTATAAAATAAGCTGCATTATTGATTTTTAAAATAATTGTTTATTTGATAGCAACAGAATCATTTTTTATCTGAAACCTTTTATATACCACATTATCCTTCACAAAGCTTTTTTTAGTACATAATACAGTCTATAAAATAAGGTTTAATTTTATAAATTACTATTATTAAAGAAAGAATTAAAAAATAACTTATTCTTTAGCTTTGAATAGATTTAATTTTAGAAGTATGCGTTCTTTCCTTTGGCATTTTCTTAATTTCAATTTAAGTACTTAGTTGACATCTTTAATTATTTAAAATTAAGTTTTAAAAATTAAAACAAATATTTTAACATTCATTTTCATGAGTAAAAATTTTTGGTATTTAATAATAATCATAAAAAGAAGAAATATGTACATTACAGTGAAAAGTAGCCACTATTCTATTTATACTTTTATCAATAATTATTAAGCCGTGGTGTTATGCATCACTGGTATTCATGCTGAGATGCAATGGATTTACAAAAGACTGTGATACAAAATACATGAAACAATGAGAATGCCGGCCATGCATTATTGACTTTAACTATTCATAGAGCTATACAATTTAGATTAAGAATTCAAACTTCTACATTTGAAATATAATATTTACCTTAGGTATCTTAGCAAATTTTCCAGTCCGGGTGTCACGAATCATAGCTATATCCAACATGTCTATTTCGTTGTACTGATCTATCCAGTACAGATAAAAGCCGTGCTTGTCCACTTTCAAAGTGACTGGTGTTGCTACCCCTGAATCCTATATTCAAGCAAAAGAACAATGCTTACCTTAAAACTTTTGTCATTTTGGAGTAGTGTAATTTCCACTCTTCAATGAATTGTTGCCACTTTATACAAAATTTGTGTTACTAATTTGAAAATCATTTTCAAAATTCTCTCTGAAATAACTTTGTTCCTAATATTTTTGTTTTGTGTTTATTTTACAGTGATGTCAATTCAAAGAAAACTGTATAATAAAAATCTTTTACAAACAAATCTCTATAAATATATATTATAAAAAACAAATTTCTAATTATTATTTTACATAGTTCTTTGAAATAATCTTACAATTCACTCAGCTATTTTAACTATATGTATATTTATATTTTTGTCTTGGAACTTTCTCAAAAAAAAAAACTATGTTACACATGACTTCTCTTAATCTAATCTTTCTCATTATAAAGATTGTGTATTTTTAGTTCTTAACTCTTGTGCGAATCAGATTTCATTCCAAAATTAAAAAAAACATACCTCGTCCCATTTGATAAACTTTTCTCCATCCTGGAGCTGTTGTGATACCTCGACAGGTCTGGTTTGCACAGCATTCTCCGCTGATTTGGTGCCTGCCATGTTTCTGGAGAATTCTTTTGGCACAAGGTGGAAAATCCAGAAGCATGAAGTTTACTAGTTATCAATGAAGAAATACTTATCCGCTTAGTTTTTCTAATTTGATCTTGATTTTGGTCTGCCCAAAGGTAGCTTCTTGGCTGCTACAAACTGGGCATAAGATCTTTTCTTCCCAAACATCAACCAAATGCTAAAATAAAGCATTATACTTTGTATTGCATTGACATTGAAAGTGAGGTTTTTAATTTTTTTTTAAATATTAGTCAAAACTGGCATATTTTATGTGAAAATACATTTTAAATTCGAATTTATGTCTTGTACAAAAAAGTAAAGCATAAAATGTTATCAAACACAAAAGGAAAAACCTGCTCTACAGCATCATTGTAAAAGTTACAAGCTCAAAAAATAAATAAACACGAATTTCATTTTTTCCAATGAAGTACTTTGATCATTCTATTTTCTATTCTTAGCTTGAAGAAGAAAATATTTATGTACTTGCAGCTGTAAAATACCAAAGCACTTTGGCACCTTTCGTTTGTACAGCACGAAAATTCAAAAGCTATAAATCTCAATGATTTGCCCCACCACTCGCGACTTAAATAAACTCGACTAAAAAGCATATACAGAAGCGTGAAACAAGCTTGCAATACCAATAATATGCGTCCGACAAAAGTCCATTACTCTGCATAAATCAGCCCGCTCCCGAGGGGGAAATCAACGATCAGGTGTACATCTCCAAAACAAAAAAAGCTCACGAGCGAGAAGATAAACTCGCGATCTCAACGAACTTATCAGCCTCTCGGGACGGAAAGAGAGGGAACGAGCCAAAAAGATGCTACAAGCTCATAGACAAATCCCAGGGCTTTCAGCCCTGTCTGTCAGGTGTTATTTCACCTCCTCCCACTCAGTCGCTCCGTTTCTTTCTCGCCTGTCAAAAGAGGAAGCGCCGCCCGACTCGAACGGACATCCTGGCCGTTTCTATTCGGCCGACTGTCGCACGCAGCATCACTGGCATAGTAGCAGCCCGAAAACTCACAAAACAGACGAGCGAGCCGCGCGCGCGCTGCTCTAGCCGCGAGCTCCTCCCCGAAAAAAACACACTCGTCGTTTTTCCCTCTCTCTCTCTCCTTCTTGCGCGCTCGCTCTCTCTCTCTTTCTCTCTCTACCTCCGACGGACCCTCTTACGCAGGTGCATGTCACAAGCTAAGCTACGGTATATAAAGCAGCGGGAACGTACACATATCTGGCCCGAGTACTCGAGCACTGATGGATCAGCGCTTCTCCCGAGCGTCTCGCTGTCGCGCGATTATTGTTGTTACTATCGTTGTTTCTGCTGCGGTCTTCTCCTCTCCTCGGCGGGCACACAAACACAGAGCCGCGCGAACGCGAGCAGCTCTCCTCTCTTTGCCGCTTCCGTGAACACCAGGAGGCGCTCTCTGGAGCGCGACGGCTGCGCGCGCGTGTCTGGGCTGCTCTCCGCTGTGCTACTGGTGCGATCGTCTTCCCGAGAGCGAGAAGGCTGCCAGCAGCAGCGGCAGCGGAGTGGCTCGATTCTCCCTCTCTCGCTCTCGCGATACCGTCTCGCTCGCGCTCGTGTCGTTTTGCATTCAGTGCCCAACTGACGCGCGCGCGGCGACGGCGGCGGCGGCTCCTGTCCTGGTCGTCGTACGTGTGTGTGCGCGCGCGCAGCAGACAGAACGCGTGCGCGCCGATGGGATCGCGATAAGGAAAAACCGAGAGGGAAAATAATAAGGAAAGGAGGCGCGCACGAGAAGCAATCATTACGGTTAAAAGCTCGCAGCCTTCGGGACGCCGAGAGGGAGAGAGAGAGGAAATAGAAGAAGTATAGACCGGGTCCTCCTATATTGGCGACTTGCCCTTGCGCCGATGACTTTGAACATTCCAACAGCATACCGCCTTTTCGGGCACTCGCGCGCGCTCCTCGGCTCTCGTCTACCCTGCACGCTCCCGAGAGCTTTCGATAATGAAAGCTCGGCCGCGACGCCAGTCTTTGCTCTCTCGAAAAAGCGCCGCCGCCGCCGCCGCCACCGCTTTTACTAGCATAAATAGTTGTATTCTCGCCAAAATTTTCCTGAGTTATTTTCCAAAATCTATTCGAGCTTATTAAAAATGACGGGTTTATTTTCGACGTTTACTGCGCTGCAGATTTACACCCCTTCCGCGTAAGACCACTCGACGAGCAGCTCTCATACAACAACCGCTTGATTTATCTCTCGCTCAACAGCATTCGGGTTATGGAGCGCGGAAGCGTATATAGTTCGTCTTATCGCGCGAAAAAGCCTCCGCGGGATTCTCCGGGGAATCTTCGGAGGATGTCAGCACTTCCGACCCTCTCGGCGCGTCACTCCGACCGATTAAAGGCCAGCTCGAGGCGGCGTTTCCGTTTCGAATAACCCGGGGGAGTGGAAGCGATCAACCCAATTTATTTATATTTACCCGCCGTACCCCGTTTCGAAGGACGCATGCGCCGCCCCGTTGTTGCGAGCCGCATTTTCTTTCTAAAATATTGAATGCCACATTATTATAGAGGCTATATACGGGGCAGCGGGGATGAAACGGCAGAAATGAAAGCGTATGGGAGAACTTTATATATAGAGCGGATAGGCAATTACGAGTGTTCGGGAAAGGGAATTTGAAAAGAACTGCGATATTAAAGGGGAAAAGAATTGCGATGGAGATAGAGAGAAAAGTTCGAGGAAAGAGCGGAAGATTATTAAGGAGCAATATTAAGAAAGTCTGATGAGAGAAGACGAGAAAGGAGAGATTAGTGAGCAGGAAAGGGCAATATTAGAAACGGCCGGCGAGAGCGAAATGAAACGGGGAATCTGAGCGGAAGAAAATTTCAGATGAAGATTTGAAGGAAACCATTAGGTAAGAGATAATGTGATTACAATGATGACACTGAGGCGCGGAGATAAAGAAACTATTACATTTATTGAGGAAAAGATTAAAAAGTCGTTAAATATTAGCGAGGTATTTTAGTTGATTAAAAAGCTCACAGGGGCAATTATTCAGCAATTAGACGAATAAAGAGAGCAGCAGTTTTGTTCTGAATTTCAGCTTCGAAATTGAAATGCTTGATATTTTGCGAAATAATATTTATTTTGGAATTTTACCTGGACAGCGGCTTTGCCTTATCAACAAAAGTGCCGAAATTGGCATTAAAAACATTGTGAACGTTTAAATAGTAAAAAATAATTTTTATCGCTTAAAATTTTAATTTTTACAACTGTATAACACAACAAAAAAAACAAATAAAATTTGCATTCTTTATAATATTACGCTAAAGTAAAAAAACTTTTTCAAACGAGTTATTAAATTTTGAAAATATTCTAACGTCTATTTAGTAAACAATCTTCTTAGAATTAAGTGGGCTTAATTTAAGCTTCTGGTTTCCCATATTTCAGAATTATATATAAATGTTAGCTTTGCATAATAATTTTAGGGAATGAGTATTATATAATATTTTATATTCGAATCGTTACAATAAATCAATTTAACTATTAAGGAATGGATTACAATATCATTTTCTATTATCCGAAATTAATCACATTTTGAAATGTCAACAAACTAAGCTCATTTTATTACAACTCGTTACGTCGCAATGAAAATTTATACTGGCGCGTTAAACAATTAAGTCCACAGCTCGAAATAGAAGAGTTTACTCGATGACGGAAAAAGCTAGAAGCTCACCAGAGTATTATTCGCCTACGAAAGAGAAAAAAGTTTTCGAAAAACTAGAAAAAGCACATCACGACTGAAAGGAAAATCTGAACAAAAGATGGAAAAAAAATTTGTGGCAGCCACATGATAAAATAGATTGAATAAGGGTGTATCCTAACGAAAGTATAGGTCAATAAAAAGTAATAGGAAAATTGATGGAAGGAAAGTGGAAGAACACACTTAGTAAGGATAATTTATCACGAATAAAAACCGAAACTTATGCGGTTATACGGTATTGGGCTCAAATGTGGGGGAAAGTGAAGATAAATTAAGATTCTATCGCCGATTAGATAAGCGCCAAAGATGAAAAAGAAAATTAGAAAGTGTTTACGCGATATGTCGGAATGCGTCGATTCCAAATTTCTTTCACGTTCGCAAGTATTTTCTAAATTCCGTTTTATTTCGTCCAATTGTATCCCGGCCGACTTTCAATGGAATATTTGAAAAGCGCGAGACTCATAATCCCATCGCAATTCGAAGACAATTAAATTTTATTTCGCATTTGAATGTAGATCTTGAAAGTTATATACAAAAAAGCGATTCATCCGCTTTAATACCTCGCCTGCGCACAGATAGCATTAATTTATGGTTAGACGCTTAAAAGCCTCGTAATCTAAAACCTGGAACGCGAAATGCACGCGACGACAACAATTCTGAATTTTTCTAAATCCGACTAGAAACAAAGAAAGCCGCTCTCGCCAGCAAAAAGAGGCGCGCGCGGATGAGCATGTACCCAGCACACTTGTCGGCGCTTCGGCCAAGAAAGAGAAGAAAAGAGACGTAATGAGAAAAAAAACACACACACACAATACCGAGGGTAGGAATGAATCAGAAGATTAAAAAGAGAGCGGGAGAAAAAGAAAAAGGGAGCGGTTGAAAAATGTATACGCGTTCGGGCAGGGGGGTGCAGGCGGCGGGGGACGAGGGACGAGAGACTTGGATGTGTGCGCCGCGTCCGCGTTTGTACGGGCAGCGTTGCGTACGAGCCAACGCAGTCGGTCGGATTGATTTTATACACGGCGAGCGCGCGGCGTTCGAAAGCGCACCTCGCGAGCCTAGGAAATAATGAACGCGAAGGAGGTGACGGCGAGAGGGAGAGAGAGAGAGAGAGAGAAGGAACCGCGGCTGCTGCAAACACATCTATACATACCCACACGCGGGCCGCCGTTTTACGGCGACTTTTGATTCGCGTTTATTTATACTCCCCGAGCTCCCTTTCTCGCTCTCGATTTTCAGCTTTATTGGACGAGCTTTTTGCATTTTTTATTATACGAGGCGCACACCGTCGCTGATTATATTTTGATTCTGTTAAGTGGCCCCGGACGTAAACTCTCTCTCTCTCTCTCTCTCTCTCTCTCTCACTCTCCTCTCTCTCTCTGTCAGGCGCTCTCGACCGTCGCCAACTGGGCTGTACGGATTTGCACTTTAATCAATTACGGCTTTAAGCCTGTTGTTTTATCGATTAGCTCTCGGATGTTACTTTTTTTTCAAGAGGCGTCGAACGCAAAAATTAACGGATCGCCGCCGAGTAGGTAGATGGAAATTTTCTTTTTCTTTTTCTTTTTAAGGGAAACACTTTAAAGCGACTAATGCAGGACGGGTTGATATACACGAATTTTCAGAAGTTGCGAAGTTTTTGGAGCTCGCTGATTAAATTTGACTAAACGGGTCTGGAGTTTGCGTCGTTTTAATTAACGACTAATTTAAATTCCTAAATTAGAAGCGCTGAGTTATGTCTTCGCCGTGTTTTCAGGCGCGTCTTCGCGAATAAATCGATCGCCCGAAATCGCGAAGTTGCTTTAATTTCGCGTAAATTGTGCCCTCGATAAACATTAGAATTTAGAACAATAGCTTTTGAACTGGGGAAAAACAGCTTTAGAATTTGGATTCGTTCTCAAAAGTTTCGTTGTACGCCAATCTTTGCAGGTCATCGCTTTTAGAACACAACTATTTTGAATGTACATATCAAACAAGCCAGCTTCCAAGTTTCATTACGAAAGAAATCAATTTTAATTATACCCTTACGCTATATAATAAAACTTTATACTTTTCGTGACTGCTTCTATTACTTTAAACAAGATAAGGAAAGAACGGGACACGTTTTCGGACACCGGGAGCACATCCAAGACCAGAAACTTGTATACGGAATTCTCGAGATTAGGACTTATTCTGCGCGGCCTTCAAAGCTCCTTGTAATAACAACCGAGTCTTCATGAATAACGCAGAATTTACTTGGTTGATGTTTCTTTAAAAGCTTTCATAAAATGGGTGACTCAATTGCCCGTCGTAAGCTAGATATAAAGCTAAATGACAATTTGTTTTAATTAGTCGAAAAACTGTCATTAAGAAAAGAAATAATAACAACCGCTTGTTTCATGCGATATGCGCAACCTAACGTTAGCTGAACAAATTGTGGTCACTATTTTAAGATTCAATTTGAAGAATATTAATAAACATTTCTACTTAACTCAAGTATCCCAATTGAAGGTGTCAAGAATAGAATTTTCAGTAAAATTTGCGCTCATCGGGTTTTCTCAGTTTTCCACTGAGAAAATCAATGCGCAATAAGATTTTGATATAAACTACATTTTAATTTACTACGATTTGTTTATAAATCTTTTACTTTTGGCTTCAATGTTTTAAAACTGACGCAAAATTTTCCATCAGTCAACTCAAAGATCAAATAAGTAAGAAACTACATTTAATACTATAACTGAATAATTTATCATTGGATAAGAATTAAAATAATTTCAAGTGATTTTACAAATTCCATACTCAGAATCTCAATAAAGACCGAGTATTTAAACCATTATTTTAATGCAGAAAGATGATTGGGGATCATTATCATTTATTCAACAGATCGGATACATAAAACTGCAAAGGAGTTACGGACGCTACTTCTCAGACATTCACATTAAAATCTACCTATTTTTAAATTCTTATTCTCATAATTATTTTAATAAAGTTGCATTATTCGGCCGAAGTAAAAAATTTATTCAACCTAAGCATAAAATCTTTTTGCATTAACATAAGGAAAGAATAATTGAATTTTTAATATTGATTTCCTATCTTAAATGAATTTGTTCTGCTTTTAAGTAAAAAAAACATAATTATTGCGTAAAGTGAATAAAATTTGAATGTATAATTTTAAAAACAATAAAAAATAAAAATAATTTATCGATTATTATTTTATTGATGAAGTTTATTATAACGCAAAGTAAAAGTGAGTAGTAAAATAACTTTATTTAATATTATTTTCCATACTCATTCCTATTATAATATTTTTTATATGGTATTTTCCTATAATAGTATTGAAAACGATTTTTTAAACAATAACTTAACAGAAATTATAAGTTCTTTAAAAACAAAACTATTGATTTTTTATTTAAAAATCGCACTAGTTAGCAAGCAAAATAGTTTTCAAATGGCTAAACAAAATTAAATATTTATCTAAAAAAGCACTTTTTAAATTACCAATTAAAAAAAAAAAAACTGAACATGTGTAAAGGAAAATGCCAGCCACTAAAATAAAAACGTTTCTGGCAAGCACCAGCTGCCTAGATGCCCGCGAGCAAGCGAAAATGAATAAGCAATGAATCAGGAGAAAAAGAAAGAACAAGGTAAAGATGGCACAAAAGGTTTAAAAGTACCTACAGCTACAAGCATTCTCTGCTGTTTAATTTTTCATTAATTGAAGAATGCAGCTCACTCTAGCCAGCTTTGCTTTAAGTCGATTTTTGTATATCAAATTCTTAATGGACGAATACACTGAAAATTCAAAGAAGTTTTTTACTTTTAGTTTTTAGAAATTAGAAAAATTAAAGAATAAAAAAGAGTTTTATTCTATTACGAAAATATCACTTCAATTTTGAGATTACATTATGTTTTTATAAAAGAAAAAGTTAATATTTTGATTCTACATATACATCATTATAGACTATCACTTTTTTATAGAGGATACTTGGACTAGAAACAAAATTATTTAAATAATTTCAATGTTTCAGCCTTATTAACACGAAAATCATATCTGATAAATAACATTTCGCACGTTGTTATGATTAAAAATGCAATGTCTTTGTAATACATTACTTACACCACAAATCACACCTTACATACCATAAATATACAAAACAGATGTACAAAATCACTATAAATAGAAAAAGCTTCCATCCTTATCAAAGCTTAAAATTCAACCATATCATCTTCATGTCGATTGATTGGATCCCCTTTCAAGAGGGACACAATTAAACTAAAAACAAGAAAATAGTTTTAATTAGTTTTGAAAAAGTTATCATAGATGTAGTTAAATGATATTTAATTACCAATATAAGTAAATGAAGAAAAACAGTAGATAATATCCTAGATAAATCAAACAATCTCTCATATGCCTCTTTAACTGTCCTCTATTGTGAATTTCAGTTGGATCATATACACCCATGTTGCCTCGAGGTGTACTAAAAATTTCATATACAAGCCAAACTGTCATTGGAACATTAACAATAGATAATATCCATTGACCATTACAACATAGTAAAATCAACAGAATTGCATGAGCAACCATTTTTGTATTAACCCACTAAAAAAAATATAATTATTAACATAATAAACAATTTTCATAATTAAAAATGTTTAAAAAAATATATAAGAATACCGTATTTAATCTTGAACAGCATTGCTGAGCATTCAAATAATCACACTCAAGATCCGAGAGTGTTATTACCTTTGATTTGTAGAAGTCAAGGATATATATAATAAGAAATTTTATTTTTAATCGATAAAAACTTTTTTCTAAGATTATGCATATCTTAAATAAAAGTAAATTTTCAATATTATTAAAAATATTAAACAATTTAAAAATCCATTACTTAATTCGTAAAAATTATATTGTTCACATAAAATTATTAATTGATCATTTTTAACTGTTTTGTTAGTAAATTAAATGCTCTTTTTTTTAATTAAAATACAATATTAAAAAGAAATTATAGAAATTTAAAATTTTGTCTCTCAGCAAATAGTAAGTGCAAATTAAACATCAACACTAGATCAAAATGAAAAGCAAAGCCAGTGTTATAAATAAAGGCTTCTTACATAAGTTTGACTAAATAATTATTTTTAGAATAGATTCAGTACATGTTATAAGACTGCGATAGTTTCGCCACATATTGAACAAACGCTTCAATGTATAGCCTACAATCTTGAACGATTGCATTAGATAAATGTACCGATTATTCAAATATCCCGCTTGGCCAAAACTTAACCTATAAACTTACACTTGCCAAATACAAATTCCCCAGACTCAACCGAGGAAAAATAATTGCTTTTCATTGCATATACAATCATCATCCTTCTCTCATTAGTCAATTAAAAAAACAAAGCCAAGCAATAAATAACCAGTAAAAAAATAGAACAATTTATGATGAAAGGATACAAAGTAGACAAGAAGAAATAACAAGGCGCCGGTGTCGAGCAGCGCAAATGTGAAAAGCAAACTCTCTACCATACTACTCATCTTAAAAAGCCGAAATTCTTGGCTTTCTTCCACACGTTTAAATTCTTGAGTTTTACAGCATTTCTCTGGATAAAAGCTCTACTTCGTGCTGATGTGTACGTAGCCCCAGCGCAAAAGACTTAGGAAAATTATGAACAAAAAAAAAATACAACAATGAAGATTACGCGAACTTCACTCCACTGCCAACTTGCAGCTCGACTGAAGTTCATTGAGCCCACTTGGAGCGGATTGTCACCAAAATAACTGCTGCCATATGAAAAAAAATTCCATTCACTAAACTAGCCGACTACAATTTTATCAAATAGAAAAATTCATTATAATAAATTTTTATCTTTTTATGTGAAACAATTTTAGAAAAAATCAATAAAAAAGAAATAAAAAATTTTTGTAAATTGATTGGTAGCCGTAAGCCGCAAGTAGTCAAACAATGGAAGTTAAAGTTCAAGGTAAAATGCTTAAAGGATCACGTGGAAAAGTCTCTAGGTTTGTTGTTGTCACGGAGAAGTACTCCGTAAAAACAGACGACAAGACAAGCCGAGGGAGCGGCAAAAGAGGGACAACCTGTCAACCTATGTATTAGCTCCTAGCGAGCAAACAAATTGATTTTACAATTTATAATTCACCCTCGGGTCGCCCACGCAAAACGCTTAGCAATATAGGTTAAGATATACCGAAAGAGAAGAGACGTTTAAAGGGAACGAATGTGAATCTAACAATCTCAAGGTCTTTCGGCGCGAGCAAATTCGATCTCGCGGTGTCGATCTGTCGATTGAATGGAGCAGGTGCGCACATTATCCTCTGGTTTTTATTCAACCTCGGCGGAGTTACAATAGTCAGCGCAGAGGAGCGGCACGGCTTATCGCTGGCCTACTTGTAAACTCCGAGAGCTGAAACGAATAAACGTCAGAGCGCGTAACCTTTTCATTAATGTTGCGATTCAGCGCTCGTCTGGTCATTGTAAGGAACAATCGACTCACTTGGATAATGGATTTCCTCGCTTCGAGTAACTGAAGGTATGTAAATTTTCTCTCCATCCCTAAAATACCTTGCCTTTACGTGATTTATCGATAGCTGTATTTTTATTGATCGCGTTAAGCGCTCTGTGAATTTAGCTGAATTTTTTTTATATTGATTAATTTGCTTAAATTCAGTTTTCATTATCTTTTCTAATTAATAGTTTCTTATTAAAAACTTTTTCATTTTTAAAACCCAAATTAGAAAAATGTTTGATACTCTACTAATATTAATAATTTATGTTATATTAATTCAAATACTCACTTATTAACTGTTTGTATAATAAATGTTTATTATATTTTTCAGATATTTTAAATTATTTACTCCAATTAAAAAACAGTCAAAATGTACAGAGATACACCAAAGATTATAATTGAGGATGAGGGAGCACCATCTTCAGCTTTCGCAGCTAATATTCGAATGGAAGATTTATTTGAAAAATTAAAAATACTTAATTATGACAATGAATTTGTTCCAGAACTGAAAATGAAGTACTTAAGCAGGTAATATTTTAAGTAACAAATTTATGAAAATTTTTATAAATATATGAAATTTTTTCAGGCATTATTTTGTGGTTCCAACTAATCCAGGTGAACAGTTTTTTATGTTTACCTCTTTGGCAGCTTGGTTAATAAGAAAAGCTGGGAAAAAATTTGACCCTCCACAAGAATCAGATGATCCTAACTCCACAATATCCAACATATTGGATTTTCTGAAAGAAATTGAAGTTCCTGTGGAATTTCCACCAAACAAACTTAAGCAAGGTGTTGGAGAACATGCTGTTTATGTACTTGATAATCTTGCTGATTATGCTCTAAAAGCTTTGAAATTCAAATGGGAAAAGTAAGTAAATAATTATTTCTAGATCTAGCATTTAAAAACTATTTTTAGAAAGATAGGAAATATATTTTTTTAAATACTTATTTCTATTGATAAAATTTAATATACCAAACAATTTATTTCAGAGTACAAATTCCACCTGATGAAACTGTACTGGAACCAGAAATTGAAGAAGATGATGCAGAATTAATATTAGAAAAAGTTGAAGAAGAAATGATGGCTGAATATGATGACGAAGAAGAGGATGTTGTTCATGTTGATGATATTACGAAATTATTTAAGGAAGCTTCGGTAAGTTTGATGCAAAATGACCAATGGAAATTTTTAAATATTAATAACTTTCTTTTTGTAGAGTAATAGGCAAAAACCAGAAAAAATTTTAGAATCAACTGTTGATGCAGAAGAATGGAAATTAGAGTTAGAACGTGTATTACCTCAACTGAAACTTACTATCGATGCAGGTATTTAATACCTAATATTATTTTAATTATTTAATATTTGTCTAATTATATAATTATAATTAATTATAATTAATAACATTAACTAATAGTTTAAAAAATTTAATAATTTTAATTAAAGTCACATTTTTAATACAAAAATTAATTATTTTTCTGGAAGAAACGTAAATTGTCATAAACTTGTATTTATTATATTATATATTTTTACAATTTATAAAATACTATATATATCTAATGCATAAACCGCGGGTCATTTATGTGGGTTACATATCACCGCAGGGAAATATTAATATTCATGACTTGCATGGATCACTAAATGCAATAATCTATTCAAGTAAAAATTTAAAATTATTTGAGATTCGCGTAATCAAGTTATTAATTATCTTTCATAAAAAAATATTATTAATTATAAAATAATACTTTATTATTTGAATATTAATTAATTAATATATTAATTAATATTCAAATCATTATTGTATTCCATTAATATAAAAAATATTCGTTCAAAATTATTTCAGATGCCCGCGACTGGAGAGCACATCTTGAACAAATGAAATCATTGCATGCAAGTATGACACAAGACCTTTCTGGGACAAAAGGTCAACTAGATAAGCTATATGCTGATATTGGAAGAACACTAGATAAAATAAACACTAGAGAAATTCATTTAAACCGACAATTGGAACCTCAACTTCAAGAATTGAGAGGTCTTCAGGTGAAGAAGCTTTAATATTTCATTTAATTAATTGTGTTACATTTTTCGTCTATAATAACGTTTAATTATTTAGGAAGAACTTTCTAAAGTAAAAGAACAATACAGAGATATTAGTGGAGGAGTCACAGAACGAACTAGGACTCTAAATAAACTTACAGAAGACTTAGAACAGGTTAAAAAGGAAATGGATGAAAGAGGGTCAAGTATGACTGATGGAAGTAAGTATTTATTATTTTGCAAACATGAAATTAGTAGAACCTCTAATATTTATAAACGTTTTATAAAGCATAATCAAATAATGAAATAAGCGTTTGTTTAGCAAGCGATTATTTAGCAAGGCAAGATGCTATTAAAAAAATTGAATGATTAGAAACGTTTTTCCAGGATGCATGACAACTTAGAATTCGAAAAACTTAGAAAAAATTTGTAAAGGAATGAATTAAAACTAATAAAATCTATTTTTTCAGCACCATTAATCAATATTAAAAAAACAATTTCGAAGATGAAAAGCGAAATTTCCGAAATGAACATTCGAATTGGCGTATTGGAGTATAGTTTAATGTGTTCAGGAGTACGAGATACAGCACAACTACAAGCAGATATGAACAGTACCACTAGTTCTGTCTCAATATAATCAAATATTAGACTAATTGTTTATAAAGTCTGTTAACTTTATACTTTTTCACAAGTCCGCCCTAGTCAATTTGTTATATATATATATATATATACAACTCACGTGATACCGAAAAAAAGTCTTTCTTAAATCATATTTATAGATATAATAGTATTAAAAATGAGAGCATTACTGAATCATATTCGATAATTAAAATGATGTAAAGCGTTTATGCATCATCGAGGAAGAAATTAAAAATCAGAGGAAAGCTGATAAAAACAGTTTGCGTCATTGTAACACTAATAAAAATGTTTTCTGTGTTTTTCGTTTAAACAAAAGACATTTACAAAGAGATGTTATTTTTAACTTGTTGCATTATTTATGCTGCTACTCTATCGAAATCATAATTTAAATCATTCAATTTCGTGTTTTTAAATCTTAAAGTTTAAATCATTATTTTATGTTTCATTAACTCTGAACTTGAACTTCTAAGCAGACACAGCGCAAAATAAACTGCAGAATACATACATTTTAATAGTTACGCAACGAAAACAACTGGTCAGGAAATTACCAAAGGCAATATCCGCACACATCAATAATTTCGAAACGTGTTTTATAATACGCCGTAAATGGGGAAAAAGCGAATCCTTGCCGAGCGTTGTCCGGTATGTCAGTGACCATAATGTGGCTACGTCCCCTTCCAAGTGCGCGCAAATTCACAAGAGAGAGGAGAAGTCAGCAGCAGAGAGCAGGCGAATTGAAGCTCAAGAACAGTCTGTGCGCGAACCTCGGCTTTCGCCAATAATTTCTGTATCGGTGGACTGTGCCTTTTTTGATCAATCATATTAATTCGAGAACACAGTGTGCACATTGTTTTTAATTCAAAACAATGTTGTTAGCATATGGAATTTTATACTTTTGAAATATTCAAATATTTCATTGCATTTAGAGAAAAGGGAGTTTCAAGCTAGTCAAATTTTATAGGTATTTTAGTTTTTAATGTTATTACTAAATGATTAATATGAAGACACATTTACTGTACTATAAATTATATACAAATTTTATAAGAAGTAATAAGTAATTTAAAGAAAAAGAAATCAAGACTATGTCCGAATTAAATAATTTTGGTTATAGAAATATATTCTGTGCAATAAAATTGAATTTTTTTTCTTTAATATAAATTCTTAAAATTGAAATATGTTAAAATACCTTATTAAGTGCAATACTATAACATTTTATACTTACACTAATGAATAAATTCGTTCAAAAAGTTTAAATAATGAATTATTTAGAATGATTTCCTCTCCTTTTGAATAAGTCAAATTTTCTTGTAAACTTTATTTATTCTCGGAATATTTCTACATTTTTATATCTATATAAACAGGAAGAAAACTGGTCAGAAAAAACAAAATATTGTAGCATTATTATTGTAATTTTTTTCCACTAAAATTTTACAACCGGTTTTCTTTTGTTATTCACTTGCCGTTAGTATCATTACAAAACGAAGCGAAATTCTTTTTTCCGTAAATCTACTTAATTGCAAATGAACAAATGAAAAGAAATTTTGCATTTACAAAATATTAAAATATTTTTAGCGAACGGAGCAATAACTCAGCAAACTTATGCGAAACACATTCCGGTTTCTAATATTAGATAATATTCTTATCAAGAAAAAACTAAACTTAAGCCTCGCATTTTTTTTCCAGCATAAAACTTCCCGCAAACATCGAGAAAGCAGTAAACTGCGCTTCAAGTCTCATGATTCAGACTTCGATCTATAAATTGATCAATCGCCTCATTAAGAAACAAGTCCCGTCCGTTGACTCAACTTGAATAGACCTCGAACAGTATCAGCAGCAGCCCCTTTAAAAATCCAAGGTAAATATTAAGTGACGTTTGATTCTGCGGTCTCTCGCCTGGCCACTTTCTTTTTTGCCAAAGTGCCGAGGATGAAAGCACGGCAGTAATCGGCGCGATGCTCGCTGCGTGCGGAAGGCAAGTGCCGTTCAATACGACTTTCACCGTATTTCGCTCGAGAGCGTGAACATTATTGCGCGCAGCTGGCCGCCGCTTGTCGAATTTCCGGCGTGTACCGGAGAGATAAACCCCACCGGGGATGATAGTCGAGCAGCTGGAAGCGGCAACTGTACTTGTTTAGTCTCCGCCTGCGCTTAACAGGCTGGACACGATATGATTACGCGTGTCGCGGTTTGCGGAGGTCTGCCAGGCGCTTCGCAAATGCGGAAATCCGAAGTGTGTGGGCCTCGTTGTGCATTAATTGCGGGTGCAGGAACGTAGTTTGATAAACACTGGAATCTCATTGTAGACATAATGCTAAAAAAATTCTTTTACTCTTGTTATTATAGTTTAGAAAGTTTTTGTTTGGAAGAAAGTAGCGTTTTTATTAGTTAGTATATAGTTGTTGTTATTAGTATGAAGGAAGACTGGGTAGCTTTTTACATAATACGCTTTGAACATTACTTGTTCAAAGTTACTTAGATGTCAAATTATTTTATTCTAACACGATGCTTTCAAACAAAGATTTGAAATTTGCATAATATGTTACATAAAAAATTGCTAATAGAACGAACTAGTTTTAAAGCAATAACTCCACACATGCATGTTTGAATATTTTAATTAGTTTCCAGACATTTCACAATTGCTTTTGAATTTATCGCGCTTGTATAAACCGACGTCATTAAGTGAAAAAAAAACATGTAACGTAACAATTCAGGTTCACAAAATCAAATTGTTGTTATAAAAAAATATTTATTTAATATTTTTAATAATTTTTTTTAAACGAAATAATGTAGGATTCAGAACAGTAAAAAACATGACCTTCAATATAATTTACGATCACTTTATTGTCCTTTTAAACATATGACATATAGAGTAAGTGTGTCATTTACTGTGGCGCCCTTCGATTGATGTGCTTCAATAGTACTTTCTGATAAAATAAAGAATCTTTAACCTCACAAATACTTATAATTATTAGAAGAAACAATAAAAACTCATTTTAGCAGTGGATAAATCGTAAATGATGTACAAACTTTCTATATTCGACAATACAAAACACGAGGTAATTAATTAACTCATGATGCCTGCTTATATTGCGGGGTACAGTAACTATAGCGCATTTACCCTACTTGAAAAACAAATTATATTTGATTGCTTTACTTCTGCGAAGGCTGGATAATAATTTAAGGAGTAAAATTATACTAAATCATCAATTTTTTTACTTACTTACTATATACTATAGTGATGTTTGATCGAGCGCGCTTCGCGCTCATGTATTTTTTTTTCGTTTAATGATTTTAAACGTTACAATAATGATTACTTTTTTATAACAAATTGAAGTTGGTTACTATTTGATTTGCAGATTGATATTAAAAATATTTGTAATTATTATCTTTGCAGGTAATTCAACGTTATTTTAGATTATTTTAATTATAATAAAATTATTTATATATAATGAAATTCATAAAGATAAATTATTGATTAATTCATTTTAAAAACGCAAAGGCGCAAGTTTAAAAATCCTTACTACTCATGCTCAACTTGTCTGCACGATCATGCTGTAATGTTGCTGTTCTTTCCAGTGGAACACAATCTCTAATTGTTTTGCTTTCATTAAGTGAAATCAAATCAACTAATGAATAAAAACTCTTGTATACACTCTATGATTCACCAATCACAACGCTTGATGATGAACCTCAACTTCTGTCTCATGATTTTTTTAATGTAGGAAAAACATGGATTAATTAATCAATAAAAATTTATAACATTAAAATTTATTAATATTTTTATAAAAACGTACTTATAAGCTGAAGTGCAGTCAATGAAAAATAAATACAATTAGTAAAGATTTTTATTTTAACTTTAAATGTACGTAGTTAATGTTAATGATAACATAAGTTGAGTTAATGTTAGTAATGCCAATTTAAGAACACATTGAAGTGATTAATCACTTGATTATATATTTGATTGAAACATCAATAAAAATCTAACAGTACCAATTTCAGTAGTATCTATTATAATGAAAGAACTGTCATTAGTCCAAGTAATGAATGTTCATTTCTAAAACGAAAATGTTGGACAATAATTGTTCGAATTTTAGAAAAGAAAAGTATTAAATTGAAATCTGAATTTAAAATAATAATAAAAAAAAAAACTTCAATTCAAATGGAAAGAGGCTAAAAATGTAAATTATTCCAATAAATTTGGTAAGGTATGGTTTGTACACATAAGAAGTTTGCACATATTAATTGTGTACAATTTATGTGCATAGCCAGATATATCTGTATATAAATTTCACCAATGCTAAAGTGTGTACAATTAATGTATGCACGATTCTTATGTGCACAAACCATACCTTGCCGTAAATTTATATATTTACAAAGACATCAAAATCGTCCTTGCTACTTTTAAGTAGAAAAAAATCTGCAGTAATTTTTCCGCATAATACATAATACCATTGACATTGACATATCGGAAATTTTCTAAAGGCATCAATTCTGAGTAAAATATTAATAAAAATTGAAAAGTACTTCATGAGAGGACTGTTCTAGACCAATATTAAGCTACTCAAATATTTGCTAATCTAATCTTCTAAATTAATTTTAATTATTAAGTACTTTTTGAACAAGATCGAGAAAACAATAATCTGATAATTGAAACAAACACATGCGCATGCAATATCAAGTAAAAATACTTCTGATATTTCTGGATTTAAAAATTGATTTTTCTACTTATCTCCTTTGTGATATAGTGTTTTTGAACTAAAGTGATCTTCATTGTAAATACGTATATCTATTTCATTTATCAAATTAAAATATGATCTCGACAACGCTTTTATTACAATTAATCAAACCTTACATAGTTGATCATAATATACCCACAATTTACACGATTTGAACGTAAATTAATATTTAAAACGCTTATAACAATCCCGTCGTGATCAAAACACACCGTTAATATTCGTCAAACAATAACGCCAAGTATCCTTGTTACTTCTTGGCCGAACAATATATTCTTATATTTAAAGGCTTACTATTTAAAAACTGCGCCCGGTGTCGCAATCGCTAAATGTCTTTGCGCGCTTATATATATTCATCAAGTTGAGAAATTATAACACGAGAATGCGGGCCCGATAGTTTAAAACGCCATTTGGCGTTTAGAAAGTCGTTTCTAAATTTGGTGTGCGAGTTATTTAAGACCGCCGTTACCGAACAAAGTGGATGCAACAATTGCACGCTTCCGTCTGCTCCGCGTGCATAAAAACACCCAGCCAGAGAGAACTGAACCGCGAATTTTCGATCGAAATATTGGGCTTCGTTGGTCTACCAGCTTCTAATCTCGCTGCTTATATTTAATCGATAATATTATTTAATTTCATTTGTACAAGTTAATAGGATATTTTTTCGTTTACAAAATGTGCCTCGTCGATAGCGATCTCTTTATTGTCAGATAGAACAGATAATAAAAGGATAAAAGTTGTTGTGTAACTTTGTCAATGCAACCTGTCGAGTAATGATGATTATAATAAACAGGAAAAGTTGTTCTTTGTAGTTTATGTCTAAATAATTTGTGCATAACGTAACACAAATGCCGCACAAAAATATTGAAGTTTATTGTATTTTATTTTATTACTTTACAACAATTCGAAATATTATTTGAATTTTAAATTCGTTTTTAAGGTCCTGAAGGTTATTAGAAGCCTAATTAAGTATAAAAAATAATATTTATTCACTAACAATATTGAATCCACAAACTAACTCTATTAATAATTCCTGCATACGTCATTGGATGTTATACATATATCTGCACTTTTCATCCAGCGCAATGATCTTGATCACCCTGCTTTTTGACTGACGATGCAAATGATAAAAAATTGTTGATTCACATTCGCTTCAATTAAAGCTCACTTGAAACTGCGCTGCATAAATAAAAATATCGTCGCAAGTTTTTATCCCAAAGGTGTTTTCCTGCGGTCTATACTTTATTATCTACATTGAATTTACATGAAGTTAAACGACACTAGTTTTAACAAAAAAAAAAGTCAAAAACACAGTTCGAGCAGTGATTCATCCGATAGTTTGAGATGAGTAATCCAAACATAAATGCATTAATAATTTCAAGAAGTTTTCTAAAAAACGCTCATGTATCTCTTTCGACACTCATTCGATTATCTGGCGTCTCTGAGTACAAAAGTGACAGTACTGCATAGACAACTTAATAAGTGAGGTCGTAATAATTCTGCTGTGCATGACATTGTTCGCTAAATAAGTAACGAAACTGGAAGCGTTTAAATCAAATTTATGAGAAGTCACCACTTATTTATAAATCACTGTAAGTAATGCAAATCGTATTGTTTAAAGGACGGATTTAATTTACTCTTTCAAAAAATTTGGCGCTTGTAATATACTGATGATCAACAAAAACAGTAAAATATAGATACTAAAACATTAGAATAGTTTTATTAATTTCCTGCGTACAAGCAGTATTAAATAGATGAGACAAGTAATTTTTACAAATAAAAATTTATGAATTATTTTAGTATTAACTTTAATTAAATTGAATTTGTTTAAACATCTATATTGCTTGATGAAGATTAAGAATATTTCATAGATTAGGAATATCACTTTCTATAGATAAAAAGGATCAAACAAATCGTGTAGCAGTATAACTGATATGGTATTAATTATGATAAGTAAATAATAAACTCAGAATAAACTGTATTTCTTGGCAAAATTGGATAATTCATAATTTCTGTGCTTATACCTTTGATTATTTTGAAATAGTACAATTTAATGTCTATCGAGCTTTAATTAAGATATCGAATTTCAATATAAGAATAATTAATCAATTGCTTTTAATGACGCTAATTCTATTTTATTTAAATAATGAACTTCCATCTGCTAATCTAATAATATATTATTGCTAATATATAAAGTACAAGAAAATTAAACAATTAAGTTTTCTATTACTAGTCGAAAGCAAATTTTATTTTACATTATCTTTCTTAAATAATGCATTATTATATATAAGTTGCATTTGCCAAACAAAGTCAGAGCAAAGTTCAAAATCATAAAGATATCTTTTGCATCGGAATGTTATTGCTAACATGAAGAGATTTGTTGATAAAAATGTAAATAACTTATATAAAAATGTTAATTACGCAAATATATATAGAAATTTTTCGTGACAAAAATTTTGCGGAATTATTATATGTATTATTATATATTATATATAATTATTATATAATAATAAGTGTTTTAAAAAATTGAAAACAACATTTTCACGTAATATGCTTATTTAATTATAGAATAAATAAATAACTTTAGAATTATCTTTTATATCAGAAAATACACAAAGCTGAAATAAATATTGAAATATCAATGATATTGAAAATGTTTACGTAACATATTTTAAAATTAGCTGCACTGATTGCGCATGAAACTGCACAAAAATAGTCTAAATTTAATATAATAAATTGAACGAAAATAATTTAAAAAAATATATATAGAAAAGCCGCGGTTTAAAATACGTAAAATGTAAACTCTCTATAAATCATCAAAAAGCATTAAGAATTTTAGTACATCGGAACCGATAACCAACTTGCTTTATTACATAAACTCGTAAATTCAACGAGTATTTATTCCGCTTCCTACTCAACTGGTGCTCTTCTTCCTCTATCTCTCTCTTTCTCTCTCCCCCTCTCTTTTGCTGTCCGTCTAATAAAAATGCTTTCTTACTGCACACATATTGCCTCGTAATCGGCACCGCTACTCTTCTCACGGAAGCATTCTTTATCGCACAAAAGTTATTATGCGCTCGCCAATGTCGCCCGAAAACTTCATTGTTCGCAGATACTCATTTCCAGAAACTTCTCAATTACTCATAATTCCTAAAACGCATCTCCATAAAAAAATAAGCAAAAAAACAATTCGCGGACGCAAATCTCCACATTGACAACTGGTTTTACGCAGAAAAGTGACGGATCTCTCTGAACATACTTAAAAGCGCTAATGAACCACCGAGCTACCGAACTCGAGGACAATAAGGTAAAGCAAAGGAGCGGTCGCGGCCGCCGATAAAGATACAAAAGGAGCAAAGGAGATCTCGAAGGGCAGACGCAGTTTCTCGACACGTGCTCTCGGCGCTCGAGAAATTCCCTCCTCCTCGGCCGCTCTCCTCGACTATTATCATGCGGTTCCCGAACGAAACTCGTTCCGACAAGACGCACCACACCGCCTCGTCGGCCGCCTCGCGCGGTAATGAAATTCACTCTTTCGGCGGCTTACACCGCAAGAGACCTAAGCGCTTGCTTGGCTGGCGCTGCTGCCGCTATAATATATATCAGTTTTCTTTAGATATTAGTCGGCAGCGCGTCGTGTGTCTTTGGCGCGCGCGGCACTCGTATCGTCGTATATACATTTTCGCGAACACGCCGAAATTAGTATAATACAACGAGGAGGAGCCTCGATATATTAATCATGGGGGACGCGGACGCCATGCAAGAGATGGAACTGAACAGGATCGAGAAGCCGGCCGAATTGGGCAAGAAAGCGAGCGCCGAAGGCCAGGAACAGTAAGCGATCGAACCATACCAACTACATAATTGATGAGCGAGCGGCGCGCTTTTCGACGCGCGACGGGCAGCCGTGTATATAGTATAGAATGCAAACGCGCGTGTGCTTTTCGCTAATTGTACAATAAGCATTCGGTTAAAGAGTCGTCGGACAGTTGTGTCGCGGAATTGCTTTTGTTGGTTGTTTGTGAGCGCTCGGTTTGCTATCAATGAGCGGGGGCTGCATAAGGATATAGGTATAATCGGTTTAACACGCCGTCGACATGCATTGCTTTATAATTGTCGCTAACAAATGCAGCTTACCGATTAGTCGCTTAACTATTTCAATACATTTTGATTAAGTCTATTTGATGCTAATGTTAATTGTTTGCTCTGATTTTCATTCAATATTGAGAGCTGCGAGAATGTGTGTATTTGTACGCATTATGTTAAGGCATTTCATAACTGCTTTATGATTCGAGTAAATTGGGACAGCTAGCCGTATCTCGGATTATTAGTGTTTCATTGCTATTTCAGTATGACTATTATTCACAAAATTTTACATAGTTTTTTCAAGTAAATTTTTTATGAGCGAAAAATTTAGGATAAAAAAAAAAGTTTACACATTAATAAACATATAAACAAGTTTTATTTCGAAAAAATATGTATGCATCCTGTTTAGTATTGTCTTGATTTAATATCATTTTAAACTTTTAAAAATATGTTCTCTGCGTTATGATGATGTTGTTCTTCTTTCAGAATTATATTTCGCTTACTTAACGCTTGCGCAAGTAATTTTAATTAATCCAAAAAAAAATAATTATAAAAGATGAAATAAAATTTTATATTTTTTGAAATAATTTCGATATAAATAACATGATAAATCGACATGCACGAGTGAAACTTCTAAAAGATATGATTAACATTATATAAGTACAATATTTTAAACCGAGTTACTAAATTTAAAAACAAATAAACAAAATTCTACATATTATCTGAATATTTTTTCACATATTACTGGGTAAAATTGAAGTAGGAGCATCGAAGCGAAGATATGACTGGAATTTTCAAAGTAAATAAAAAACTTGAAACTTTAACTTCATGATAATTCGCGCAATGTTAATATGTAATACAAGCGATTTAAATCAAAATTATTTTTCCCTATACAATATAAAACAAGTTTGCAATCAATCAATTTAGAACACTCGAAATTAATTGAAATAATTTTGAGATAAACAATTAGTTTAGCTTTTGCTCATCAAAGCTCGTACTATTAAAGATAAGACGATAATTATACCTGCGCGCTATAACGATCAAACTATTATATTAAAGCAGTAATTAAAATAAATATAACAAATATTTAGGCCTATTAATGTTAACAATGACAAAAATCAAACTGAGTTTTAATAAAATTAGATGCACATTATATTAAAAACAATAAGTGTTCGATCAAATAAATTGAAAATTTAGTTTTTTTAAAGTATTATTTTAATTTTTCATGTTGTAGATGTTAAAAATATAAAGATGCAGGTGCGAATTTCGTAATCAATTGTCGAGTCATCTAACTTTAATTAAGATATTTTCGATAATATAAATACGCTTCCTAAATGAAATATTAACATTATGAAGTGAGCGTCAAAGCAGTTAAGATGATTGAACAATTAAAATTCTTCTGATAAATGACAATTTTGTGTAATTGTGTAAGGTAAATTATGTGAATTTTTAAAATTTGTTTTATTCAATTTAAGACAATAATTTTCTGATTGAACATATAAAAAGCAATTTTTGTATATTCAAATTATAATCGAATTTTATTAATAAATTTATACTAAAATTAATTTTTTTTTTTAAATGTCACAACCATAATTTTATGCATATTTTCTTTATATAAAACAAATTTTGCTGCCGGTCATATCAATCATTATCAACTTTTTATATAAAATTCTTTTATTCACTCAATTTATGGGTCAATGAATTTCAATTTAAAAAGTTTTATTTTTATTTAGAAAATCGTCTATAAACATGCCTCAAAATATTGCTTCAAACAACGGAATTTCAAATTCCAGCAGTACACCGAATGAAACTTTAACCAAAGAACTGCGGTAAGAATCAACAAAATTTCAAAAGAAAATGTTTAGTGGGGAACTGGTGTTTTTATGTATGTGTGTCAGTTTGTATTTCGCGCCATCAAAATCGTGGGCGGGAAAGTGCGCGCGCAATCGCAAAGGCCACAGTCTGCTCTGCAATTGCGGACTGAATTGCACCTCGCAGAATTCGCCATGTTTGTTCACCGACAACTGCTAACGAGTAAAAGCGAGATAAATCATGTTGCGAACTCGCTCTTTCACTTGCAGTTGTTGCAAATCTGGTAAAATCTTTAAAAGCCTTGTCCGAACTCTAAAGAAAAGGTTTTTAAATTTTAATAATCAAATCAGCTGACGTTCCGCTCTGTCAATTAAAATATTTTCGCAAATACACTTTGTTAGTCATCATGAGATTCCAGTGTTAAAGAGTTAAGAGTTTCCTTGTGTTAGCTTGACTTCTTTGTTGCAAATAATAATATCATTTGGAAGTTAACAGTAACATTTTTTCAGTGCATAATGAGCAATTGTGTTTCGTATTGCAAATCTTAAACGTATGTTCGTTTCTTAATGAACGTTGAATTTAATAATGGGAAAAAATCACGGAATTTCTTGTTCTAATTTACTAATGGAGACTAGACGATTTATTTTCTTTATTAACTCGTGATGTTCATTGCTACGAAAACAAACGATAAAAATCTATAAATTTATCGTAAGATGGTGCAAATACACAAAAACCGATAAAATTTATGGTTTTTTATAAGTTACTTTCAAACTATTATTTGTGCATTAAACTTAATTGGTCTTAAACTGTATTATTTAACTGCAATTTTCAATCAATACTTGACAAATATAATACAATTTGGTAATAATTTTAAATTTCAAATACATATTAATTTTTAAAATTCTAGAGATAATTTATTAATATTTTTTTTAGATTAAAAAAGAAAAAAGAAGAAATGGTGAAAATAAAGAAGAAGATTGGAGTAATGCTTCTTGTAGCATTTGTATGCCTTCTTTTTGGACTCACTTGTGGAGGCTTGTGGCCTTCATTCTTCCATGATATTTTAAATAAGGTAAAAAAAATTATTAATTTAATAAATAAAACAAATACATTTTTAAATTACATGCGTTTATACGTATGTATTGTATTCTTTTTGCAGGAATTAGTTTTATCATCGAATTCGACAAGTTACAAAATGTGGGTAGAAACACCAGTACCTATGTATTTGAAGATATATTTATTTAATTGGACAAATGCGGATGAATTTGTAGACAACAATCGGAAACTTCATGTAAAGCCAAATTTTAAACAAATGGGACCTTACGTTTTTAGGTGAAAACATATGTATATTTTGTAAATAATAGTATAAGAAAAAGTTTATAAAAAAATTTTTTACAAATGATTTCTATTAATTCTCAAATTACAGAGAAATAGACATTAAGGTGAACAAAGTCTGGAATAAAAATAAAACTATTACATTTCAACAAAGGCGAGTGTGGCATTTTGAACGATCTATGTCTAATGGAGATTTATCAGATAAAGTGACAAATTTAAATCCTATAGCTGCGGTAAAAACTTATTTTATTTTCCTATCTCCATTGCATTAACATTCATTTTACTAAAAAATAATAATTTTTAATTTTTAGACAATTGTTTATACCATGAGAGGTATGAAAAATATATACTTTAACAAAATTTTCAATGCAATTTTATCCAAATTTGAAAAATGCGCTATCACTAAAACGGTACAAGAACTTCTATTTGATGGTTATGAAGATGAGTTATTATCACTAGCCGTGCGTTTCAACAAAACTCAACTTCCATACAGTAAATTTGCTTGGTTTTATGAAGTAAGTAAATTCATGGTTAATACTGCCAAAAATGTTTTAAATATCATTTATCACATTAAAAATTCATTTTATCTATAGTTGATTAGATATAATAAATATTTAATACTTACAAATTTTTAAATATTTTACCCCAATAAAAATGGTATACTTTTGACAGCGCAATAATTCTGACTCATATGATGGGACTTTTAATATGTTGACTGGTGAAGATAATCTGTACGATAGAGGAATCTTGAAAGAATGGAAATTTAAGGATGTTTCTCCTTACTATTCCAAAACTTGTGGTAAAATAGGAGGTACTAACGGTGATTTGTGGCCTCCATTACTCAATAATAAGACTGTTTCTGTATTTTCTCCAGATGTTTGCACGTGAGTTCATCATTACCTTAATTTCTTGCTTAATTTTTGACTCTTCCTCAATGTATATTTTAGTAATACCGTTAATAAAACTGTCCCATTTTAGAACTATAACTTTAAAAGCAAATGGAACAAGTGACTGGTTGGGTTTAACAGGAAGTAAATTTATATCAGATGAAGATACCTTTGATAATGGAACAAGAGTTGAATCTAGGAAATGTTACTGTGAAGGAATAGAATGCCAACCTAGCGGAGCATTAAATGTTTCAGCTTGTAAATTTGGAGCACCCGTTTTTGTCAGCGCACCTCACTTTTATTTAGCTGATGATAGTTATAGAGCAAATATCACTGGAATGAATCCTAGTAAAAAGGATCATGAATTTGTATTAGTCGTACAACCGGTAAATAATAATACATTTAATCTTACAAAATTTGCAACTTATATAAAAAATTTTTAAATATTATAATTTAACTTTAATACATATAATTTAATGCACATTTTTTTCAATTTTTACAAAATATACGTATGTATTTTCGTTATTAACGTCGACGATTAAAAAAAATATAAATTAAAAATATTAAATTTAATATGTGCAGATAAATTAATTGTGATTTATATTTATATTTACAATTTCCTTTTTATTAAAAAATCTTTTTTGTAAAAGAAGCTAATTTATTTTCATAGTAAACATGATTTTAACTTCATCAATATTTTTTTACAAGTTTGTTGTTGTAGACTTTGTTAAAATTATACTGATTATTTAGTTTCTTAGGTCGTCATAAGTTTACAAACATAGAGAGAGATTTTATTTTTTTATTGTTCTAGGATACTGGTGTTCCAATGCAAGTTCGAGCGGCCCTTCAAATTAACTTTTTGGTCCAATCAGCTCCAGAGTATTTGTAAGTATAAAACTGTACTATTTCCATAATAACGAATTCTTTTATTCACCTATCCCATTTTCTGTCTTATAGATTTTTCCGAAATCTTCCTCAAATGCATGTACCAATGATCTGGTTTACACAAGAAGTCAATTTAACATCAGAATATGCAAGTCAAGTAAAACTGTTAACAATATTGCCTCCAGCTATTAGTGGAATATTATATTCTCTTGCTGGAATTGGAGTGCTTTTAGTTATAATTTCTATAATTGTTTACGTGAGACAAAGGTTGAAACCTGATGACACTGAAAATCTTATATCAAAAGATAATGAAACTGGAGTTAAAGAAGAAGTTACAGTTATTGAAGGAGAGTAATTTCTGTAATCTTAATTGCCATATTTGTTGAGAGTTTTGCTGCCAATTATTGCTTTATTTTTGTAAAAAATGAACCTACCAAAATATTTTTGAAAACCTGAAAAGGTTTCTAAAAAACTTAAGTGCCTAGAGATTTATTTATTTACTTGTACTTATGTACAAAAATTTCTAAAAGCTAGGTATTAAAGTTACAATCACAAGTCTTGTAAAAGCATATTGTTTCCAATACTAATAAGAAAATCGAGTACTGTTAGATATGTTTATTTACTTTTAAACAAACTAACATATTGTATTCATTAGTTTAATAGTGTTTCTGAGTATTGTGGTATTCCAGAGTATCCATTATATATTACTGCAATATTTTATGTACTGATATTAATTACTTAAGAATTCAGAAACTTTTTTTGAATTGTTAGAATTAGTTAGATTTATTAAAATCTTGTGAATAAAGGAAAGACGACTAGGAGTAAGTGGCATAAAAGATAAACGTCTTAGTTTCGAATTAAGATATTGTATATCTTAACTTTTGTAAACTGATCGCCTTAAAAATATTACGATTTCAAAAAAGAATTCTAAAGTTTGATATATACTTATTGATAAAATTAACAAAATGATATGGTTATACCTAGTAAAATTTTAAAAAATATAAAAATATTAGACTTGCCAGTTAATAATTATATGTTAAAAAGAAAGACTGTGATAATGCGCACTAAGTGGCTTGTCTATTGTCTTTAGTAAAGAACGAAATATTTTTAAGATGTTGATTTTTTTACATTTTATATTTAGCTTCTAGCTAAATACTTGCATAAAGGTTTATGCCTATCAATTTCGTATTGTTTTTAAATTTTTATTATTTTGTATGTCATCTTAATTTATAAAGGTGTATGCAGCTGTAAATTATTTGTTAAATTCAGGAAATAAGATATATTAAGTTGTTTTTATCTTAATTCATTTGCAGCCAAAAATTTGAGTAGTATTCAAATATTTTATGGTGTCTGCTGATTTATTGATACTTTTTTTAAGTTATAAATATTATGAAGTAATGAACTTTTTTATACTTCGAGATTTTACCTATTCACTTTTCTTTTGTAAAAATCTAAACTTTTATACAATTTTAAACTTTGTTTAGTATAAATGTTGTAACAAAGTGAATTGCTATTAACAAAGATTACTTAAATAATATTGTAAGTAAAATTTATTGTTTAAATAAATATTTAAAATATAAATTGTAAATATATGTAAATTTAGTTTTTATTTGAATATCCTGTGATTGTAAATCAATTATATGTATAAAATCGAAAACTGTATATTATGCTGGTTCTTAATTATATCAATATTTTACGGAATTATATAGTTATCAAGATAAGCACAGATTATGTGTAACATACTTTTCAAGTTCCCCGAGAGTGCAAAAGTAAACATTTGCATTTATTTATTTATCTTAATTCTAAATATTTTTTTATGGTAAAAAATGTCCATTTCCAACATTATAGAACATTGTAGAATAATCTATAATCAGAATAATCTGCATCTTATAATATATATACACCTTATTAAAAGAACCCAAAACAAGGCAGCGATTTTTTATTTAGCGAGAATTCGCGCAATATATTTCAAAATCAAATTTCGAAAATTGTAATGTATTCGTAAGATAATTTGAATACTTAATTAAGTTAATTTACCTTCCATGCGCCTTACTAGCGATCCCGGAAATCTGCACTTTGTCTTGATACATCATGAATAGCCAGCAAATTTGCTGAACTCAAATATAATTTCGTATATCTGCTCCACTGACGTGATGGATCATCACATGTAGAAGATTTCCGCGGGCCGCGTAAGTACTCCGTTTGCGACTCACCGTGGCGTGCGAAGAAGATTAAGGTCAGCGAAAACTTTGATTGTTCAGATTACCCGGATCGCTTGCAAAATTAATTACGATTTCAATTCTAATTTATTTGGATTTAAGAAAAATTTAGCCCTTAAGCTTTGAAGCGTTCAGTCCTTACTTTGCAGGAGCTTAAATTGTATAATTAAATTGAAGCAAACTTTTTACTCTTACTACGTATACTAATAATATTGTGAGTTTTTAAAGCGTACATTTTTGGGCTAAATTCTTAGTAAAGAAAATTTAAGTGTATTAGATGAATTATGCTTTATATTGTCGATTATTTGAGAAGCATTCAAAGAAAAGTATGTTGTGCTGAATATAAAGGAGAAAAAATTATAATTATGCTTTGAACTCGTCCGTTTACTAATGCAAATTTGTGTTTGTAGTTATTGTAAGGCCTTTTCTTTGACGTGCTTAGGTAACGACACTTAACTATTATATCAGAGATTGAATCGCGTTTTTGCGTAGAAAATAGGCTGGGTATTGTAGTGAATGAGATAGTATTTGAAAGGAAAAAGGCTTTTGATCAGTTGTTGTTTATGAACTTGCTTTATTTAAGCAGAGATTGTTGAAGATACTTACAGACGCGGAGTGTAAATTTCTCAACGAAAATGTAAATAAATGGATTTTCATCCAGAAAGAATTTTACGAGCTTTTGTTACTGCACTCTGAAAAATTGTCATTATGTATACATACATCAAATCTAATATTTTAAACCATTTATTCTGTTTTCAGCATTCTGTAAAAAAACTGAACCAACAAAGGAATATTAAATTCTCTTTTTTTAACAAAAAGTATTGGCCTTATTCATTTTTTCTTCGTTTTAACGCTTCTACGTTAAAGTGAGTTTTTAAAATTTGTTTACGGGATCCATCGATATGTCGTACGTAACGCAGTTACTGTTTTTATTTTCTTTTATGCGTCTTCAATTATTAATGAACATAAGAATCAAATATAAAAAATTCTAGATTATCCTAGATCTCAGTGAACTTAGAATAATAATTCTAAGTTCACTGAGAATTTCATTAAAAAATGCGTTCGAATTACAATAATGCTGAATATACTGCAAAGTTGCTTTTCTTTCTTGATAAAAAATTGGTTAAAAAATTGATAAAATCTTTTAGGATATAACTTTGCTGCAAATAGCATAAAATTAAATTGCAATATTATCGTTTGCTTCAGTTAACCAATACAATTAGTTCCTATTAGGTCTTTAACCAAGTTTCAAAGATATTTACTCCGTTCAAACTTTGGATTTGATTTCAGTAAGATTATTATTTAACGGTTACATTTAATGTGACAAAGCTAATACATATATAGATTTTACTTCACTAAATGATGGAAACGAAATGACTGCAACTAAATGTTGGAATAGTTATTTCCGAACCTCTATCGAGTTCTAGGCGAATGAAGGTTTGCAATTTAGTAATTATAACTCATTCAAGTTAGTTACAGTTGTTATTTCTCTAACAACAATGACTTGTAATTGACTTAATAATTTGTGTTTGTGAATTCACATCAATAAATTGCGCAAGCTTTGGAAACTACCGAATCCTAAAGCATGAGTTTTTAATTCGTTAAAAGTTTTCTAGTTATACTTTTACTAGAGTACACTTCATATTTTAGAAAAATAAAATTCAATCACAAATTGGGGTTTAATTACTTTCACATGTAAAATGAATGTAATCAAATAACTTATTCTATGCAAAGTTCTGGAGAATCTTAAATATCGTAAAATTTAAATCGTCCTACGTAAAGAAGGCATTTTATTATTTGCATATAAATTATAGCAAACTGTTGAATTGTAAAATCAATGGCGTGAGACAGCTAATAACCAATTATTGAAAAATAACGTTTATTAGTTTGATTTAAATATTACCTTTTTAAATTGTCTGAAAAAAATGAAAATCTTGATCAATCCGTAAAGTAAAAGAATAAATATAAAATGTATTGTACTGAATCGGTTTAATAGTACAGTAGTATAGTTCTATACAACATACGTTTCCATAACCATTTCTCGACAGAAAGCTAATATTCATTAAAATGGTTTTTAATTGATGCATAATATTGAATCCGAGATTAGCGAATGTAAAAATGGAATACTGTTAAATGCACAAAAATTTAAACTATAGAAAAGAAAATTCAGAAACTTTGTTTGAAAGTAGATATTTCCAAGTATGATCAGACAATATATTCTTCGGCGACACCACCGCCGGAAAGTTCAATTTCCCTTTGGCTCCAGTTCCTAAGTCAGCTTTTTCATTTATTTGCGCCAAAAGCATCAAACAATATTGAGAGTTTTTGTTATTCAAAAACTGTTTACTGTTACTCTACTGTTATAAATAAGCTGTATAGTAATTTTAAAAGAAAATATTTTGCGTATTTTTTTCTAATAGCTTTTTAGCTAAGAGTAGTAAAATTTTAGTAAAGAGTAGAATTGAACTCGAAAATAACTGTTCCAAACACAATATCTTCGGTTTCTCCGACTGCAAGAGCAAAAAAACTGAGCCTTTGTACAAAATGAAAAGCAAACGGATATTCGCGCGACTCTCAAATAGCTTCCCGCAAGACACCGTCCCTTTCTCGCACTTACCCGCGCATAAATGTATTTCCGGGGCGGTCACGTGTATATACGGCGCACTTAAGTGCGAGTGTTTAGATGCACGTACGAGCTTGTTCGGGCGTGATTGTGGGGGGGGGGAGGGGGGGGTGCGTCTTGCGCGTGACGTGAAATCGACTCGTTCCCGCGGCTGAAATTGAGAGGGAACAGGCGCTCGAGTATTGGCAAACGATAAAGCCCCGAATAAGGACGTGTGAAATCATATTTAGTTGCGCTCCTCGGATCGAAGGCTGGATTACGCGAAGAAATATATGCAGTGCGCCCGAATTGGGCGAGCTTTGGTACACGCGACACGTTCTTGCGGCAGTGGAAATATATTTGACTATTATAGTTTTTAATTAAAGAGGTTTCGTGGGCTTCTTTGCAATTAGCGTTTATTAAAGATTTCTTAATTTAATTGGAGATTATTTATTTTTAGCTAATTAGAAAATGTTCAATTAAAATTTTTAAACGCGTTTGGCAGAAAATACGTTATATTATGAGTATTTAGAATAATTTTTAATTAAAACTATTAGTTTACTGTACCTTTGTACAAGCGTACAATGGACGTGAAAATGTCTCCACGAAAAATGTATTATTTATGCTTTATGTAAAATAAATAAGCCTTTTAAATTATTTTAATTAAATGTTAAAACTTAAAAGTTTATGATTTGTGCAATTACTTGATTCTTTGAAGCTTCTGTCTGCACGAATAGAAGGACAAATATTTAACAAAAGAAAACAAACGAGAATTATAACTATAAATGCATGTAAAATAAAGGTAGACTCTAGGACTGCCTCTTTTAACTTATTAATACAATTCATTGCATTGTAATGAAGATCGTTTAAAGATTGATGCAGTTTCAATAAACCTTTTGAATGCAGATTCACATGAAATTTTTTGAAAGTTCTTGATGATTAATCATTAAGAAACAATAAAACGTCATATATTCTCAAAAAAACACTACCATATTTTTTGTATACTTATTTTTAGTTTTCTTATGCCAAATATAAATAAACATTCTAAATATATTAAATAAATCATGGAAATAAAACTTAGCATATGAGTATTAATTAATAAAGTACTTAAATTATCCTAAACAATTGAAGTAAATAAATAACGTAAGAAAAAAAAAAGTTTTATTCGCACAAAATATCTAGAATGCTTATAATTTCTCAAAGGAATCGTCATTTTACGACTTAGTAAATAGTATATTGCAATTCATTGCGAAAATGTTCCTCAAACAGCCGATCTTTTAAAAAACGAATTAAAAGCCCTTTCCACTCTCCCCGTAAATTTAACTCCGAAAGAGGAAGCGCAAGCCAAAGAGTCCACCTATACTAACTCTGCAACGAGCGTCGAAAAAAAGGCAAAAAAGGCAGGAGAAAAAAGAGGAGCGCAGCCGGAGGAACTCATCGATTCAAGTGGAGTATATAGAAAAACTGTCAATGTTATTGCAGCGCCGGGCAGCGGGGCGCACTCGCCCCGCGCGTCCTGTGTGTACACAGGCGCCTCGGACACTGCACCTGCGTCATCTTCGCGTGAGCGTCCCGCTGCCCCATGCGAGAGGCGCCGATATGAAAATGACGAGGGCAAACTGCTGCCGCTGCTGCTGCCGGGGGTTGCGTGAGCAGGTTGCGTTTATGAGGGGGCGGCCGATCGATCGGCGAAACCTTTTCATTCGGCGGAAGCGCGACGCTGACTCTTTGCCTATTTTTTTCTCGTCTCCTCTGGTTCATGCTTGCCGCGTTTATGGCGTTTACGCAAGTAAGTGCCGACGAGATGTTGCGCGAACGGCTTATAAGGTGAATATTGAATTTAGAATCTGATCTTCTTCTTTTCGCGCTGCGGAAAATATTTTGCTTATTCTTGGATTTCAAGGTCTGCGTTGAAAAGAGGAACGATAATGTGAGGTTTTATATAAAGTTGCTGTAAATTGTAAATTAAATGTAATCGTTTTCTGTTGTACTTTTTATTTAAAGAAAAACCTTTAATCAATAAATTATTTGCATAATCGCAGGGTTTAACCAGGAATTCAACTTTAACGTACAGATTAAGTTTTTAAAACGTATTTTATCCATTTATTTCTTGCTTATAGTTACGAAGCACAATATTGACATCCTATTTCACAGCTTCTATAGAAATTCACTGCAGTTGAAACTTCCTCATCGACTAAAGGGAGACAGATACAACTTGTTGAATTTCGTCCGTCTAGAGTAAAGATAAACACCAACATCTGACTATTTTAAAAATGGCTCTAGCAAATAACCGTCACAATATCTATATACTATATTATTCAATAAAATATTTTTATTATAGAATTTAATTTAATTAAACATTTTTTAAATGCTTAATTTTTATTATCCCTCTTAAAAGTAATTCAAAATCAATAAAATAAAACCAACTGCAGTACTATTTTACAGGATAGTTCATAAAATCAGACTTTACAATTTCAATAAAAAATTGTGGTTTTCATGCGTATTTTTTATGTGCGTGCACATAAAATATTTGATAAATTTAGTCACGGATTAAGCAATAAACGCATGTCGACGTTTATATAGCAAATGCAAAATATAAATTTAATATTTCGACTGGTCACTGTAATTTAAATTTTTATAATAATTTAACAGTTATTTACCATGTGGAACCTGATACGTTATTGTCTTCAAATTAGAAAAAAGGTTAACCGAAAATATTTTTCAATTTTATGTTGCAAACTTACTGATTGCAAACATTATTTAAGTCACCAGCGCAGAAATTGCATTTTCCTTTTCCAATATTACAATCCAATATATATATTCATAAATTATCCCAATTTTATTAATAGCCCAATTTTATTAACAAAAACTTTGGAAGAGACAGAATTATGATCTTCTACATCTATATATAGGCATTGCTTAATGTACTAATCGTCTATCAATATCAATTTATCAATCAAAATCAATAACCCATAACAATATAACTCTTGAAATTCAAGCTGGCGGAAATTTCTATAGGATTAACTATTTCGGTCGACAAACGGAGCCTGCGGAAGTTCTCGGGGTTCTATTATGTACATAAGCTGGATTTTGAGCTCACAGATCAGATAAGCAAGATCAATCGAGATGGGCAATAAAATTATTTTAGCAAAAATGATTGATTAAGACCAAATACTATTATTTATATATTGATCCGATCAGAAGCGCGAAGAAAAGGGGAAGTCAAGTGGCATACAGAATTAGAATAGTCGAATTTTTAAAAATAGGACGGATAATGTTTGATAATAATAGAATACAAAGCGAAAAATTTAAAAGTTTAAAGTAATCTAAAAATATCTTTAGGTTAAAGATTTCGTTAAAAAGAAAAAAAAAGGTAATAGGAAGAAGATACGCATTGAGGAAATACAGAAGTAAAACAAAATTCTTTTATCTGAAGACAGGAAACGACATTGCAGCAGCAGAATTGAGAGCAGAACTAAAAAGCAGAAAGAATGGATTTTTAAGCGAAAATTAAAAATAAACAAAATAGTCACTGTGAAATAAACAATGGATTGTGAACTACTGTCAATATGAAAACATTGAAACATGAAAAATGAAATTAATGAAATATATTTTAGTGGCACGCTGAGCATGTGTAGATTCTGTAAATTAAAGTTGAAAAAAGTATTTTGAAATAAACAAAATATAGAATTTGTAATTTTCCAAAAAAATTGAAATGAATGCATATGAAATATGAAAAAGAAAAATGAATTAAGTCACAATCGAGAATTCAATAAAAAAAAAAACCCTTTCAATCTCTGTTTTACAAATCTACAAACTCAACCCAAACAAAAATAATCCCGCAAAATCGCTTTGTACTTATTCCCACCTCCCTCTCGACTTTTTTCCCCGCACGCCGCGCGAGCGGATAATATAATATTCGAAGTGGCGCGTATCTGCTTGTGTACTTTTCCCCTGGCCGCCGAAGCGAGTACAGGAATGCCGGCCGATCGCGATACGCGACGATAAGCGGAGGCAAGTATATGTGGTAGATTTGCGGGAGGTCTCCGCGTGCGCGAACCCGATAGAAATGATGTATCGTTCACACTCAGACCGGTCGCGCGGCGCCTACTGCTGTATGAGCGATTGCCACTTGCGTTTGCAACGTTTGTATGCACAAGAACTGGCGCGCGAGATGCTTGTCTTGGGAAAACTTTTTTGCCGAAGTGGCCGGATTACGTTCAATTACGCGCCGTCGATTGATTTGCAGTGCTAAAGCGTCGATTTAATCTTTCCTTGCGGCTTTGATAATCGTTTGGTGATTGCTTGCGCAAGCATTGATCTGATATCGATTGCAGCATTGAAGAGCATTGCCGACACGCGATAGCGGGTTTTATTGAATCAGATTTTATATGTTACGAGCTTGCGTTTAAAAAGTTCGTTAACTAAAAAGCACGCTTTTTTTTCGAAATGATTTATAATATTTCGTGGTAATTCTGTCGTGGAAATAAAATTTGAATTTCTAGCAAATTTAAATTCTGTGTTTTTATAGCAGTAAAACATTTTAGATTCTTTTGTTGATTTTGCTACTGAGTTTTGATAAAATATTACTTTTTTATGTGCAATGTTGATTCTGAATAATAGACTATTAAGCGGTGCAATTTGAGTTTCATGAAAATTTGAAAAAACTATGACAAAAAACTTTTTTCCAGTTAAATGTAGCTCTATAGTCCACGTTTCTTTCTCCAATTATCGCGTGTAATTACGTGTTAATTAGTCAGTTGCGAAAATCTAGTAATTATCATACTCCACATGCACCAATAGATTGCAGTTACAATGTTAATTACTTCTCTTCAAGCAAAACGACCATTAAGCGCCAAGCAGCTCAAAAGAAAAGCGATTAAATTTTATTCTCCTCTTATATCCAATATTCATCTCGTCGGTCCGAGCGATCAATCTTCAAATCCTCCCATACAAACAAGCGAGGAAAAATTAAAAAAAGGAGGAGAGCGCGGTGCTTGTCAAGTCAAAGGCTTGCATCGAAAAGCACTTTGCCGAGGAGCTCTCTATCAAGCGAGAGCGGGAGCAAAATACATAATACAGCGATCGTACGTATTATCATCCAGCCTCGAGGCGAGCCGAAGCATCATACAAAGCTGCCCGGGAGGATCCTCTGCTTTTTCGTGCCTCCCCCCATCCCTCCCTCGCCATACATGCACGGGCAATTTTATTGGCGCGATCGGAATTGCTAATGGGTCCGGTGGACGGACGCTTTATCCTTTTCTTTCATCGCGCCTGACAAAAGGCCTACGTGCACGGAGGGGAAACCCTCTCCCCGCCTCTTTGCCGGCCGAAGAATGAGCTCGATTTCCCGCTTCCTGGCCCCGATAAGCGGAGAAGAAAGCGACGACGTTATTCCGCGCGAAATCTGACAGTTACCGAGCTACCGGTTTATGCCGGGGGATAATGAGACTCGTCGCCGAGAATTCGTTTGCTCTCTTGGCGGCTGGGAGGAGTAAAAGCTATAAGACTCTGCTTTTCACTTACATATAGCCGCGCCGCTTTTTCGACCGATTTGCTGTGTGCTTGGCGGCGCGAACTCGGGCGCCAGAAATTTTTTGCGCGCCTCCGTATTCTTCTTTGCGGGGCGTCGCGATGTAATTTATCTTGGCCAGGAACTCGATCGCGAGTTCTATTTTGCCTCGAGGCAAAAACTCTAATTTAAATGGCTCACCGGCGAATTTCGGGTGCATGATATTCAGTCCGGAATTTATAGGGTAAAATGATCAAATTAATGGCTCAGATTCGCTTATTTACTCTCGAAGGATTAAGTTTTTAGAAGGTTTGACCAGTCATTCGTGTGTAAGTTATATTCTAAATTATGTAATGATTGCTTTAAAATCTGATCTTATAAACGAAATGATGCCAAAAACCATTATTAAAAATTAAATCACAAAAAAAAACTGTCTCTCACTGTTTTCATCGCAAACTTTTAAGATTCACACGCTCCCGTCTTATTTCTCCTCTTAAAATACGAAGTTATACAGGAAGTTGGCTTTATTTCAATTTTTCATTTATCCCCGGTCGTAATCTAAGCTACGGTCCACACTTACGAAAGTTTTCTTCGGACGTAAAAGAATTGCGTGCTTACGAAAAAAAGGTTGGCTCGTCTTATTTACTGTCTCGGCGAGATGCTTCGTTCTCGTTTTGCGGTAATACCGAGTAATAGAAAAAAGAAGTTTCACTTTTGCGCGAAACTTATCTGATGGCGGCACGCAGTTTGCACGTCTTGGCGGGTTTTAGCATTCCCAGAAGAGTTTGCAGGAAGGCGGTCATATTGAGGCAGCAATCAGTTTATTATCTGATTCTCAACCAATTTGTTTCTGGACCTTTCGATCGATGGGCAAAACTGATGTGCGTGTTCATAGCGTTCTGGAAAGTTTACCATTGCTAATTACAAATATGGTTACATATTCGCGTTCATTTTGTATAATATACATAATTAGTTTAATGATATTGAACGCTGAAAATACAGTAATTTTAGTTTAAAATCATTTGAAATCATTATAGGAAAATACTAAATAAAATTGTAATCTCGCACGATGGATGCCCATTAAAATGTTGTCTTATATAATATATTAATTTAATTAGTAGATAAAAAAGTTCTTAAAGTAAAAATATAACTCGTCGATTGCAAGTTGTAAAGAGGTTCAATATTTCGCAAACACTTCGACAGCAGACTATATCAAAACATGAAAAGCGAGAAAATCTTAAAACTGAAAAGTAAAGAAAAATAAAATTGAGAAACTCAATTTCCTCTACTAAGGAAATTTGAAAAAGACTCTAAATAGCGTTGAAAATCTGTTCTTCATCGACCGCCAGAAGATTAAAAATTGCAAAAAGTAAATCTAGCTAAGACAGTAATAAGAAGTGCGCCAAAAAACTTTCAGTTGCAGAAAATGAAATAAGCAAAACTTACTGCAGGAATTCAATTAAAATATTTCTTAAGTAAATACATAATTCATTAATGCAGACTTAAAAAAAAAAGTAGTTTCAGTAACAATATAAAAAATTAAATAAAAACAATAAACACTTAAAAGTATGACATTTCATGTCGTACTTTTCTACCTTATATATATCTTAAATTTTTCAAGAGAGACGTCGACCACTATTTTTAAAATAAATATTGGAAGATATAAGTCGATAAAAATAAACGTATAAAACGTGAAACTTATAATAAAGCTTTTAATCAAAGTATAATGAAAGTTAAATATTTTCCTAAAAATTAAATTTATTAAAATAATCCTGAAACCTGAACTATAATAAATGATGAGCACGATAATAAGTTTTACAATATCGAAAATTAACTCGATGCGGCCCATATATATATTTTTAATACACATCAGCAATAATAATTTAATATTTAAATATACTACATTAATAATTCAAATAGGATTTTCGATATTATTGAATAATTGCCAATTTGAAATGAAGTTCGTAATTGCAATCAAAACTTTACTCACGTGACTTACAGCACGTACATGATGTCGCTTGCGCAGTGTTCCATAATTAATCTCAGTCGCTTAAGCGACTCATCATCTCATTAACCAGACACGTCGTCGAAATCCGCAAAATTGTTCGATCATTTGCACGCAATATTCAGATCTTGTTAAAATTAATTTCAGCCCCGACAATTCGTCGCGCGTTGAAAAATGGCCGTGGAAAAATTGCCTTTTTATTACGGCGGAATGTAAATGCGTTGGTTGCAGGGCGAGACTGCAGAGAGGACGGCTTTCCGAATAAGTAATAACGAACGATTCTCCCCTTCCGAGTGACAGCCTAATTCTGACGGCTCGCGAAGAACGTTAATCACCTGTCGGGAAAATATTGCATATAAGGCAGGAGAATTTATCTTTAATTCTCCCATCATATATGAGAAATCCCTTAATAATGCCGCTTGCGCACATTGGCGGAATCCATTAAGCTGCCGAATGGCGGGGCAGGCCAAAATATTGTATTATTTCAAATTGAAATCCTAATGGTTTATAATATGAATTTCATAACGGCGGTAATGTTGATGCGAGAGCTCGTAGAGCATAAAATGTAAAGGACAGAAATTTTCATAAACTACTTTTGAATATTATAATCTTTTTAATTTATTTTTTTAGCCAATTGTTAAAAACTTATTAATAAGCTCAAAATCGATCGTTATTTTAAAAAAAAGCTTCGGTCATTAAAACAAAATTAGCGAGGAATTATTTCATAGAGTAATATTTCTTACCTTACCTGATCTTAATCTTGAAATTTAGCTGTTTCTGCAAGCAAAAACTACAAGCGCTTTAATTAATCGCAATTAGCATACTACAACGTGCACATCAATATTAAGGTAACGCTAAAATGAACGTAACAATTAGAAAGAAAGCTTTTTTCGATTAACGCAAAGTGAATTTTATCTGATTATGAGATTTATTGACGTTACAAACTATATAATAACATTTTTGTTACAATTAACAGTTGTATTAAATTATTTAATACTAATTATATTGCATATTTTTCTGAAAAATTAAGAAAATAAATTTATATACTGAAGATTAAACCTCGCTGCTTTACCAACCGATTCTAAAACAAAGCTATTATCAATCTGAATGTATCTCATTGTAAATGTATGACAGGTGCTTTGTCGTGGTTTCGCTAGAATTTAGTTCTAAACGCCGTAAGCTTCTGCCTGAACAAAGTGTGCATAGAAGATAGTTGCAATATTCAGGAACATTCTATTTCAAAGACTGCAATTTTTGAATCAAAAAATTCGTTGAAATATATTCCTCTATATAATTTCTAAAATTTCATTTGGATTTTATCTGAAATTTAACAATTTTCTAAAAATACATGATTTAAGCACACACATAAGATTCATAAAACACTTATCTGGAAAGATCTAAAAAAGAACGGTTAAATATTACAATTAATGTTCCACGACGTGACCATACTTTCGTTGCACGAAGCTTAAAACGTATTCTCGTGCGATGCCTCCAAGCTGTACCAGCGACGTTGTCTATCATATATTTGTCCCTTAACAATGAGCTTGCCGCCCCGATTTATAGCGCGCAATATTGCCCAGCTTAGCCCCCCCGTATAATGCTGTCCGCTCCACCTGAGCTCTCACTCGATGCGCGTGACGCATTTCCATTTTACACGAGGGGCCGTATAAAAATCGCCGAAAATTCAAAGCCGTGAATTAATGGAACATCCCTTGCAATCCTCCGGGGGGAATAAATGCAGTGTGCGCAGGCGCCGGGACTCGATGCTTTACCTTTTTTTTTCCCGCTCGCCACTCCTTCCGAGGGAGAGGGGAAAAAAAGAGAGGACCGAAAGTATGAATTATTCGCGTCACGCGGCTTCCTCGCGGAAATTCAAAAGACGCCAATTCCGACTCTCAAGTGCCTTTGTAAATGAAAGAACTCATGAGATCTGCGCGATATTCTGGAAAAGTCGGGTCTTTTTACTCGCGAGGATAGGATGATAATTGAATTTGGACTGCGGTTGATTTTTATATGCGAGGAGGAGAAAAAGAAGTCGTTAAGCGCTGAATAAGTATTTAAAAGGTGGCACGGGGTAAAAGCTAAGTAAATGGAGACTCGCTTTTCGTAATTTGATGGGTGCACAAAACGGCCGTCTTACTTTCTCTCCTTAATTGAGGGAGGAAAAACTTTAATTGTTTGAAATTACACGGTTTTCTATATAATTCAAAGGTATCAAAGGAAGTATTAATTGGAATTTGAATTTTTCCAGAACGAAAATGCTCTCTGTAATATTCAATGAGAAAAATTTTATCCTGAGACGTTCATTCTTTTATAAAAAAGAAAAATCGTTGCTAAAAGAAACGTTGCTAAAACTATAACATTTAAAATTTTTAAATATAACTATCATTTAATAAAATTTTATTTTTAAATATTATACTGCAATATTGTACAATTGATTTTCATTGTTTATTTGAAACAACATTTTATCCTCCATTCAAGAATTCGTTAGTATCAATTTCTATTCCTTCCTTTAGTGTTTGCGTAGAACATTCGAACAAGAGACCGGAATTCCTAGAAAACTATTCGGCGAATAGATGCAGCAATTTAGTCTCTATAGAAGTTTACTTACTGTTATGAAAATGTATTGAAGATGTTTATATATATGCCGTTGTCTTTGTATGATTTTGAAAGTATTTTATTGCATTCAATAAAAGATTGAAACATTTATAATTAGTCTTTTCAAAAAACCTTTGATGGAAATAAATTACTATTTAGTATTTTTATATTAAATGTAAAAATAAAATAAACGCAATTTATGACAAAATGTTAAAGCTTATCTACCAAAAATAGTGTACATTCAGATTTCGATTGACTGCCAAAATCGCCTTGAACTTTTTCTCTCATAATCAATTTTATCGATAAATCATAGCATTAAACAGTCGTTAATTTCGGCACACTTACGTTTCCTTTGCCGAAACTTATGCTTATGAACTTAGCCGAGTGGGTTTTTTTCGATGCCTAACTTCCTCTGCTGCTTATTTTTTCCTCATGAATAAATCGCCGCCGCCGCGTCCTTATCTTCGTCGGTCCACAGCTGCTGTAGAGTAAAGGCACACCGTCTTGAATCTTCGACATGCGAGTCGAGAGTTTAACATATAGCACGGGAAGGGAACACCTTTCGGCACAGCTGAGGCGGTCATCCGAGCGTGATTACCTGAGACGAGATTATCAAGGACTCGAAAGGAGGAATCGTGCATTTATAATTTTATCTTAAGCTTTTAAATTTATTTCAAATGTGTCGTTTTCAATTTTTGACATTCTGACTTGGATTTATTCATGTTATTTTAATTCTTCTTTTACATCAAGATAATGAAATTTATTTATATGCCCGAATAAACCTTTAAATGTTTTAAATTTTTTAAAGCAGTCATCAGTTTTGCAAATAATATTGGTTGTATCATTTTTTGATATGCGTATACAATGATCAGATTTGATATGAATTTTTAGGGACTTGGTGTTCTTGAATTTTAATTCACAAATGAACATTGTATGCGCTCCATCGTGTTAAACAAGGAAAGGTAACAGGGATTTTAATTTCTGTTTTAAGTGGAATGAATGCATATACTTTTCTGTTTAAGTTCTTCTTTCTTAAAATCCTGTAACATTAAAAAGAAAATGATTTTTTGATATAGCAAAATCGTTACAATATTCGCAATTCATTTTCTTGTGATACTTTTTTATTTATTACTTGTGCTTAAAAGATTAGTTTCCTAGTTCAGATTGTGTTTTTGTTTATTAGTCTGCTTTTTATTACATATTATAATAATAATAGTATTTTGTCATTTTAAATTGCTTTTTTTTATATTTTATTAATATTTTCATTGCGATTGTTTAATAAGATTAATCAATCAGATACTTCAATAACTGATGACTAAGACAATATTGAAACTGTTTTTAAAGAAATTAGAGAAGCTGCTAATAATATTTCATTAGATTTGATGCCAAAGAAATCAAAGTTATTGTATACAAAAACTCAACTTTCTTTCTTACTCAGGCTTTTTGGATTTTCAAAAAGATCTTAAAATAATCGATATAATATATTTTTGGAGGTTATCAAATGCATTGCTCAATAATGTAAAATAAAATAATAGGATGAACAATCATTAGTTACCACAGGTACATCTGTATATCATTATTTCATTCGTATATGTAATTTATCACGGCCAGGATAAGGATTAAGAGAAAAATTACACAGATTAACTGTCAAAAAGAATTCGCTTTCTTCACCAGTATGACTTGATCACATAACTATTATTGTCAAACGAGTAAATGGATGAATTTAATCTGGTGGTATTATTTTACTCCTTATACAGTTAAAAATATACATTTTAATCTTTTTTAAAAGAGTAAATGTATAAAATTATTCTTTTATTATCATAAATTACATAATTATCATAAATTCTCTTTACAAAGTAGAAAATATAGACATTAATCGTTTCGAAAAGTGTAAAACCTTCAAATGAATCTTTTAAAAACATAACACAATTTTTTATTTTTTAGAATGTACAAAAAATACATTTTAAACTAACAAAAGAGTAAACTTCTTAAATTAATCTTTATAAAGTTTAAAATCATCAAATTAATCTTTGTAAAGATTAAAATCATCAATTTATTCTTTTATAAAATAGAAAATTTTACTTTTCAACTTTAAATTTCCAATTTTTCCTCTTTTTGATTTAGAGTGTATACTCGTTTTTAATAAGAACTTTTTTAAGCCGTTGAGCAACTAAATAATCAAAGTAATTTATGATAATAAAAATGAATAAATTAAAGAGACACTAATTCATTGTGATAGACGAAAAGAGTCAATGCATGCTTTTGTCAAATAATTGTTCATTTATTCGTCATAAAACGTATAATCGACCAATTACATATACATACTCTGCACTTCAACTTCTTTATTTCAAACGGATGAGTACCATTTTCAACCTGAAGGTCAAATAATAATTATATAATTATACGAACCATAATAAAAAATAAAGTTTGAACTACTGTTAACAAGGAAATGAAGAAATAAAGTTTATAGAATAAGTCCTTGTTTTTAATTTCAATTAATTGATATTTATGTGCAATTTTCTTCATTTAGAATGAAAAATCAAAATAATAATAATACAATGAAAAGTAAATATAAAAATTATGATTCTTTAGAATAATAAACTATACAAAATTTTTTTCAAACATTACTGCGTAATAATTTTATTGACTATCTTTCACGTTGCAATTTATTTTTACGTCTATTTTAAATTAACTTGAAAGGTATATAAAATAAAAAATAAATAAAATAAAATTTTTGTTTAGATAATGTACCTTTTGTCTCTTTCTTTTTGAAGTATTTTTGTACTTCAATTTTAGAGTAGGAAGTTGACTTTGAGTAAGGCTGCAAAGTGTTGGGCGTATTTTTAGTTCCCTTTCACATTATCTAGTAGCGTACATCATTCTGTGAAAACTAAATTTCTTAGTACTATTCAATTGAAAACTGAGTTGCTAAACAAGCTAGGATATTTCTTACTTTATTTTGCATCTAGATTTGAATATTTATTTTTGAATAGACTTAACAGTCTTAATTTTTGCTATAAAATATAAAATGGCCGTATTAATAATATTTCCGTTTTTCTATCCTTAACCAATTTTTCAGCATGCAAGGCTCTTGCTGTAAAAATAGCTTGCTCTTTTTTTCAAGATATTATTATTTGTGAAAAAACTTTTGTTTTTCTGTTTTATACCGGACCCCAGAATATCAAATTTTTAAAGTCCTCGATCGCAGGAAAAAGTATCAATTTTCTCGTTGAAGGCTTAAAAAATGGGCAGTTTCTTTTATCGGCAAATCAATCGATATTTACCTTCATCTCATATTATCTTTGATTGACATTCATTGTTAAAGTAACTTAAATCCACTAAGAGCATTGTTCAACTTTTAATCTATCATATTGATGCAAGTGTCAATTTAATAAAGAAATTAACGCAAATATATAACTATAAAAATAATTTATATATATTATTAAATTTATATATTATACACATAGAACTTATTTAAATCATATATTATTAATAACAGGCTTTTTTAAATAATTTATTCCAAAATTTAAATATACGTAAAGCTATTAAATAATTATAAGGTTTTCAAAATGTTATACAGAATTGAAAAGTAGATTTTGTTCTAAATTTTTAAGCGGATCGATAAATGATTATCAAGTACTTTATCTTACCCTAATCACCGCTATACGATGCACTTTCGCGGATCCATCTGAATAATCTAGACTGCATCTAGACGTAAATGTAGCGGGTCTTCCAGTTAATTTTATACCTAATTTCCTAGATCGTTTCACTATTTTATCCATCAGATCCTTGTAGCATGATCCCCTTCTACATGTGCCCAAAGAAATACTCGCATAAAATTCACAAGAATTAGAAGAAAATTTGTAGTAAAGGGATCGACGCAGCTCAGCCTTCTCAGCATGATAAAAAATTGTTTTGTTGTTTACGTAAATAAATGAATTTCAGCTGAAAAATAGATTTTTTCCTTTATAAGTAATTATACATTTAGTAGCTGAAGTTCAAAGTGTTATATAAAACTTTTTTGTCCAATCTATAATATGTAAAACTGGTTTTTGAATGCAAGATGTCATCATGAACGCCAAATTTAGCAGAAACGTAAACAATTTCCTACATAGAGTAACTTTTACTGAACTTTTGCATGCTGCACCTTCGATAAAATTAAAACTTAAATTGAAGAACGGTAAAAAAGAAAGTAATTAAAAAAATAGAAAGTTAGCTGATTTAATTAAAGTACGAATTCCGCCTGTAAGAAGTTAAAAATGAATTGTTGAATGAAAATATTTTAAATCCTAAATTAAGTTACTTTATTAATTTTTAGAAGAATTAAACCTTTTCTATCAATATACCCTTCATTCTGAGGAGCTCAATTTAAGTTTCACAACAAACTTTGAATAAAGTCTAAATTAAATTTCGAAGGCGCTTCGATTGTAAAAAGCTTTACGATAATATATCTATACCTAAGCGCATAAGAAGTATCGATAAAATTATATACGCTAAACTTATCGCAACCTCACTTATCCTTAACCACATTATGATCGAAATAACTTTAATGCCCTCGCGAACCCACAATACACACCAATTTTATGATAACGTTCATTAAATGTTACGTATTAATTAAGCGCTCTCGGCAGATATTAATCGGCTTCTCACTGAAAAGTCTTCGAACTTGTAATCGATGAATATTCATGAGCGCCGCTTTTGGTTAATCCAATTAAAGCGCCTTGATATATATTACAGGCAGAACCACCCTTCTAATTACCAACAATCGAACAATCGCGATCGCATTTCAATTCCAGCCGCAATAATTCCTCCCTTCCGCTATCGCTCAGAGTGACTTCCGTGCCGGAAGCCCCGGAAAAAAATGGCCATCAGCTCTGCCGATATAAAACTGCACCTCCTCAAGAAACGAGCCGCGCCGTATAACAAAAGCGAGCAAATCCGATAGGGGAGGCGCTCGAAGAAATATATATAAGTTAACGATTCGGGCGAACGCGTGCGCCAAAAACCGCCGCGTGCGGCCCGATACGCACACGCGATCCCTCTCCTCTCCTTCGGCGGGGGCGACAGAAACGTGTGCGCCGCGCTCTGCTCTCCTCGCTTCCTCGCAGCAGCAGCAGCAGCAGCAGCAGCGGTGGCGGCGGCGACTGGCTCTCGCTCCTGCAATGTGTCGGCGGCGCTTAGTTTCGCCGAGTCCGTCGACGCGTCTGCACACCTTCGCCACGCACCCGGACTCTTTCTCTCTCTCTCTCTCTCTCTCTTCGCTGCTCCTGCTGCTTATTTTCAGCGGCGACGGGGTGTCCAATTTCGTCGAGTGCTTTTTTTTCCTCCTCTCTCTCTCTCTCTCCTCTGGTCTCCGCGGTGTTTTTTTGAAAGATTGTGCTAAGTGAAGTAAGGATTCGAGGAGATGATTAAATGAGAGACTTCGAAGGGACCGTCTCAGTGGGCTGAGGAGGATACGGTCGAGAGAGCAGCGAGTTCTGGTTCGGAAAAGGATGCTGGCGAACCGTTTTTTAGGAACTTTTATTTCAGACGGTGCCGAGTGAGTGCCAGTCAAGTCCGCAGAAGTTGTAAGAAAAGACGATAAAGAATCGTGTACGCGGACACTGCGAGCGGCGCAGACGTGATGAAATGTAATAAAAATTTAGCGGAGGAAACGATACTGAATCGCGACGCTGCGTGATTTACGAAGTGCCTCCAGCACCGAGACGTTTTCGCGCCTTCGGGCCAGAACCGAAACGGGACGAGAGCGGAAGCGCGAAAATAGAAATATTTAGCATTATAAAAAACAGTGTCAGTGTGAACAAAACAGTGTACAAAAATTATTCCGTTCCTTTGGAAAGGAAAAAAAAAAAATAAACAAAACTATTGTCTTTGGTTCAACGAACTAGCGAAGCTTAATCTCACCCTCTGAATCTCTTCCTCCGACTTGAAAGAGAAGCTGCTTTGAATATCGGTACGCGAACAGCCGAAGATGCCGAAGGACGGAGCTCGAAAGAGACAAACATGAGGTGAATAATTTTGCGCTTTCTGTTATTTAAAATAAAAAAAGGCCCGAACAAAAAAAAAAGGAGAGAGACGCGCATTGACATTCCGAGATGTTTTTATTTCCAGAATGTCATACCGCGTACAGGTCTTGCGGGGAGTATCAGGATCAGCGAATTAGCTCGGCTATTATCGCATTTTTTCACCCATCTCCGAGCGCCTCGTCGCGCGATAACACCCAAGCGGAGGAGCGCAACACCGCGCTCCCAAGTATATCCGAGAGCTCGCTTAATATACTTTCCGAGTTTGTTTTGCGTTTAAGCGTTAGATTAACGTAAAATACTGCTTAAGTTTGACAATTATATGGGAAGTTCTGCGTGGGTTGTATTTGAATTTCGCCATTCTTGAGGTATTTGAGAAGTGTGAAATTCGAGGTGAAATTCAGCGGCTAGAAGTATGCTAGAGTTTTTTTTTTTTTTTTAAGAAAACTTTTTAAGCGAAGCATCGGTGATTGTATAAAATTTTAAAGCATGAGGAAATAATTATTAAACTATTCATGGTCACAGAAACGGGCACTGAATAGTTTCAAAGTTGTCGATTTGTCACAAGCCTTTATACCAAATATCAAAATTCTAGGTCAATGATTTCATTAAAACCTTAACAGAGGTTTTGTAGTTACTAAAATATTTTAATAATGTCAAGTGGGTAAGAAGTATGTTGAGGTTTACTATTATTTTAAATTAAAAAATTCATTGAAATATACAATGACATAGAATGGAAAAGTCTTTTTTCGCGATGTTAATATGAAGCAATAATTTACACTAACTGTTTCTAACTTTTATTGTTCTTCGATATTCTACTACGTTCAAGACTTCACATTTTTTATATAAATAAGTCAATTTTAAGAAACTAATAATGCTATGTATGCATAAAAAAGTTTATTCATTTAACTGCATTTTAAACAAATCAATTTTGATCAGTCAGCATCATGAAAATTCATGGGAAGTGTATTTTAGAAAAATGCGCTCGTGACATAACATTCAAAATTAAAAACCTTTCGCTTCTGCATATATTAAAGCTTTTCTAGCACTAACCAAGGCTGATGGAATATCAGCGTTCATTTGATAAATGATGGGAAAAATTTCTAAGCTACTTTTTACTGCGCTCAGAGTTCTACAGATTCAAACATTTATACATCAATTTTAAAAAAAATCAACTAAACAAATGTACATCTGAAGGGTAAAAAGTTATATCATATATTAGATAGCAATACTTTGGAAAAACATAAAACGCTTGCAGGGAGTTAGTGTTAAAAAGATTTTTTTTCTTGCAGACAAAACTTTACGTACACTGAGAGACATTATATACAATAATTTCTCTCGGTGTAAATATTGTAACAAATGAAACACACATTGATAAGGATTTGACGGAAAGTAATTTTTTTTAAATTCTATTTGAAATTTCTTTATTAATTATTCCGAAGAATTTATTAAACTTTCTTTTTAATTTATTAAAGAATCCGAATAATTTATTAAACTCCCCAGAATTTACTTTTAATGACGTAATCATTTTAAATTTAATTAATTAATTTTAATTTAATCCAACAATTGGAAATACTGAGAAAAAGATACCACAAAATTGACTCTGTATTATAGCCCAAGAAATGTTTCAAACAGATTCAAAAAAGTTTTTCACACACTGGCAAAAATGTTTTGTTTTATCTTTTACTTCTTTTTTCGTCATTTTCAATGATTCAATTTCAAAATATTTATTATAAACTACTTTAAAATTGGAATAGGATTTGTATCACCAGTTAAAGCACTTTAAATATGTTGAATCTCTCTAATTGGTTTTTCGGTGGCTGATTTTCAACCATAAAATTACTCGCGTTACAAATCACCATTCCTATTTTTTTACTTTTAAATTTTTTTTTCTTAAATCCGTAATTATAACATTCTTTTTTTAAGATGAGTTAAATGGAGTTGAATTGAGATAAATTAAACAGTTTTCTAATTACTAATAAAAAAAGGTTTTTTTTTGACAATACAAAAATATATTTCCTTTTATTGACAAAAGAATTCGTATTAGTTATTTAATTCCGAAGCATAAATTGTTAATTTTTTTGCTCAGGTATGAAAAAGCCGTGGAACGTACGGAACTCGCGATAAAATTGACTTTGCTGGTTTTACTGCGTCCTATCAAGAGTATGTTGGAAACTTTTTCATTTTTTCATTGCCTATTTTAAAAGTTATAGATCGTTCGAACTTTACCACTCATTGCCAGGCTTAGAGAATTTAACGACTGCCAAGTATTTTTTTCTTTAACAAACTTTAAAATTAGTTTCTAATTAATTCTTTTCTTTCAAAGCACGAAGTACAAAAATAAACTTTTCTTTATTCTCAATTGAAATAGAAGTTCTTAATATTTTGTACAATTCACGTATACTATTACTGTATATTTTGTAATAAATCGTTTTTACAAAATTATTTTAATTATTTGATGAAGATATATTCTCTACTCTATTTCTATCTATGCATCTGCTCTAACGTTCGTTTAGCTTCAAATGAAGGATGTAAGGTGATTTTAATAATAAGTCGAACGAAATTTGATTTAATAACTTTCCCTATTTTAATTATTGTAAACCGAAGCATTTGATCTGTAATTTAAATTAATATAAACGCTTAAATAAATACTTATATTAACTATATAATCTTTTAATCTAAGAAAGTATATTCTGACTAAAGTTGCTTATGTACATAGGATGCATAAGCGAAGGGGCATGCTTGAAACACAAATAATATTTAACACACTGGAAGCTTTAATTTAGTTTATTATTATTAACGTTTTAACGTGGATTATTTTCTTGCAAATTAATTCTCACCAAATTAACACGCTTCTTCTCCCGACAAATTTTAACGTCGAGATACGGAAAGGATTAATCTACGGTGCTCTTCCGGATCGCCGCGTATCCCCACGGTTTTCTTTATTCCTCGGAGCTTTCACGTTCGTGATTCCGACTGCTTCATCCGGTTAATTGGGAAATAGGGGCTTTCGCGTCCCGAATCGATGTAGGTGGCGAGCGGTGAGTAAGTTTCTTTTTTTCCCGAGGTCTTAAGTAAAGCTCCCCTGTCTTTTCTCACAATCCAATATATATCATTTTACTTTTTTTTCTCACGCGCAGACCAATTTTTAGGTCTGCATCTCTCGCTACGTTTGATTCTGTTACATTATAAAAGTACCTCACTGAGATGGGTTGATTACCTTCTAGATAGCTTGATTGATTTTGATTAAGGTAAACAAGGCTGTTAATTCGATGGTTTATCGTCTTTTATACGTGTGATTGTTCAGATGTGATGGATTATCAGACTTAATTGCCGTGCCATTTGTACAGGTCTATAGGATGCTAATCAATACTTTTATCCAATTTTTAACTAAAATGTTAGATTGGAATATAATATTACTAAAAAGATATTGATAAGAGTAGAATAAAGAAATCACTTTTTTTTATACTAAAATTATTATTTACGTGATAAATTTTATATTATTTATTTAATATTTAATAAATAAGTGTACTTTATTTCTGCTCGTTAATTGTAACATACGCACGATTAAAAAAACGTAGACAGACTAGTAAACTGAAAAGCATTTGAATACATACTGTATTGTATGTATCTGATTATTCTATTGAATACCTTCTCTGTCATTAGGTTCAATTAATTCGTATAACCCTAAAAAATTCTAACATTTTTTAACTCGATAATTAGTTCTGAAGATTTAGAGTTTTAAATGTCTCCAGAAGTAATTAATCTTTATAACTTTTGAGTTTAAGTTCTTGAATTAATTATTACTTTTCGTCAGACATTTTTGGAATACCCTATATAAAAGAAAAGTATTATTTTTAAAGAGTACATAATTTACATCGCTAGAATCTAACTAACAGATTTGGACATTCTAGCTAGATTCTAGCGATATTATCGGAAACTTTTTACTAGGGGTCATTATTCTTCAGAATCCTGTTTACAATATTTAAACCAAATAATTAAAAAATTGTTTTAGATTTACCACGCGATAATCGAATAAAAAGTTCATGTATCGCAGAGTCTCTGTACCATTAGTTTTGTTGTGAAATTTAATAATTACGTTATGCGGATTCGCTATTCGGCAGGAAAACAGGGGCTGGTTCCGTTTAATAAGGCAAATAAGAGAAATTCAGAACATTCAATAATTAGTTTACTGAAACCTAAAAAGTGAGCTTCGTAATTACGACTTTTCAATCAGCGCTTATGCAATAAAAGCTGCTAATTTATGTAATCCTTTTTAATATAAAAAATAATTAAAATTACTCAAAAACATTGAATACATAAATCTTTCGCAAATCCTTAAAATTATTCATTCTTTACGGATTGCAATTAATTGCTTAGAGTAGCCATAAATTTATTGCAGCGCAAACAAATTCATGTGACGTTTTATTAAAACGATTCACTTAGACTTTCAGTACGGTCATTCGTATTATTTAAATTTTCCGCTATACATTACAAGGCTGCAGGGATCGCCGCTTTATTTATGACAAAAGAAATTTTTATTCTCCCAACTCCTCGCTAACTGTTCGATCGTGTATATTTAATGCGCTCGTCATAAATTCACAACGAAATACAATACTAGTGCCTCCAGTAGTTTCTGGCACGGAACATAAAACCGCTCCTCGGGGACGTTTTTCCTGGCGTTCGCCGTATATAAATTCCATCGGATAAAGTGTGCTGCTTATACCATCAAGGAAGCAGCTTTTTGCGTGGAGAGGCGTGCGCTTCCATGTGTATACATTTTTAAAAGTATAACCAGTCGGAGAGTGTATGACGGTTGGATTAGCGAGAGGAGGGCTTCGATATATATATATATGTCTGCCTCGTAATTTTTCGGCGCCCCCGCGCACACTTACAGCGTCGAGCATCGACGATGACTGCAATTTTTATCGCCCTCCTATTTTGGGAGCGTATATGAACAATTTGCACTTTACTATTTGTTGACGTGTCGAAATTTACGTCGCTGCTGTACGTCGGCGAGAGTGTACGAAGTACCTTACGCTCGTTCTTTGACGGCTATTAACTTTTATTCGGTGATTTAGGTAGCATTCTGTCGTACGTTTTTTTGAAAAACAATTGTTTCTTTTTCGTTATTCCAAATGAAATTAATTAGTTTATGTTGTAGAATAATTACAATAGATTTAAATTATGTAATTTCTTAACGGGCGTTTGAATATTTTGTTATAGTCTTTTCAATAAAAAATCTGCTACTATTTTTAAGAAGGTAATATTTTCCCTAAGAAAACCTTTTTTTTATAACGAATACATCAATTTATTCCGCTTACTTATGCAGATTCAATTGAATTCACTCTCTTTTGAAACCTTGTTACTTGAACTTGATGGGATCGTAAACTGACGTTTAAACCTGCTTCGGCGCATACTGCGGCTGCAGCTTCTAAGTATAAATCTTTACCCTATATGCAAATGAAAATAACGAAAAGAAAAAAGATCAGCAGAAAATAGTCCGTATCGAGTATCCACGTGATAGTTTTTAATTTGATTGTTTTGGCTATTATTACTTTATATTTTTAAAGAGTTTTTTCAAGCAATTACTTTTTTTTTTTACTTGCCCCTTACAAATGCTACCTTGTTATACAAGGGCAATGATGATGGTTACGGGCTGATCATTATAATTATTGTTACTTTGCATTATCATTGTTTGGAATTATATGAGAGAAATCTCAATTTTCAATCCCTGAAATTCAAATAAAAATTAAATTTTAATTTAATACCTTATAAGCGCGCGGTAATACCCACAAAATTTTAATACTATAATATTTTGTATATGATGTGATAAATATCAATGTGCAGTGTTTATAATTTTTTAAGAGATAATACAAAGAATTTTTGGCTTTTTATAAATACTCCTACACATGTCAATAAATTACACTTACTCGCCCAAACGACATTTTATTATACGAAACACCCAAGCTCGCAACAACGATTCCAGCACTTTTTTCTCGACTAATCGCGCGAAATTCGTTCGCAGAAAGAATTTCCGAAATTATTCATTCAACCCCGGGATGTAAGAAGGTATAAAAATACATTAATAATCGTCTACCTCGTGTCAATAAAGAACCGAGTCATCATCTCCCAGTGTACCCAAACATTCACGCTCACGTCTCTGATAAATTCATCGTGGCGGGGTGATTTTCTTATCAACCCGGTAAAAGTCACGTCGAACGGGGGGGTCAATTAGATTAGTGCAGGAGGCGCTGTTACTTTTAATGCGCGGCTGTAAAGCTGACATTCATTTTTCTCTCCTTATTTTCTTCTCCATTTTCGTCGGGATAAAAGATGCTTCCGCGCAGGTCGGAGGAGTATATAAAAAGGCAGCGTAAAAGCGATAATAAAAGAACAAGGGAGTGAAGAAGTGATTGACGCGGAATCCAGTCAAATATAAAAGAGGAACGATCGATCGGTTTTTCTGTTTCGAAACGAAATGTGATTATATTATATACATGTAACATTTAACAATTATAAATGTAGAATCATTTTTATCAATTAATTACCGTTGGTTACCTATTTAACTTTCATTGTTATGCAAACTTCGTTTGCCCCTTTCGTGTCAGTAAGTACTGACATGTTAACTATTTGTTAACTTAATCATTTTGACTTCTGACAACAAGCCTGACGAAGTTGGTGAACATATACGTTGCTAAGTTAACATCAATCTCGGTTTGAAAATTTATTTTGGCATCCCTCCTATAATCAAATGGTATACAAGTTCAACAAAACTATTGTTGTACCCTTATCTTTGTTTACTATAGCTTGTGAGCATGAATATTGATATTGCATAACGTTGAATCTAAACAAATATTTGAACTATTTATAATTTAATATTTTAATGCTTTTTAAGTTTTCAGTTCGATTCGGGGGCGGTTGGCGTGCTTACTTCAAATGCGGTTGTTTCAATTGAAAATTATAAGTTTTAATTTGAAATTAGTAAATCTATTTGTTATAAATCACATTTAGTTTCGCTAATAAGGCGCACGCGCTTCTTTTCTCTTCCATCGACAATTTGACAAAATTCATATGACATTCATATATTTCAATATTCCCCCGATATTAGGGGAGCTCTTAAAAAGTGATTCCAAAAAAAAAGAAAAAAAGAAATGCCTTCACGTTCAATTTCCCGAAATGGCCTGTTTCGGAGCTCCGCCGGATCGGTCTATTATATTTCGTTGAATCACATAAGAGGTTTCGATAAAAAGACCCCATTGTCTATTATTTTCTCGCGCATTATCTTTCTTACTGATATTGAATGACGCTCGGCGCAGCGGGACGTGTCGTAAGTCACGAAGGATTGACGAGTTTAGAGGGCGTGGAAGGATCGTTACCCCCGAAAACTTATCTTGATGCGGTATAGCAAATCCACCGCCGGCAACTAATTTTCTTTACGGAGCTAATAATTGGTCGAATTTCGGTCGCCCGCAGAGGCCCGGCAACTTTGAGCTAATATTCTCCCCGGGATCCTGATTGATTTAACGCGTATACATTCGAAAATACTTTACTTTGTCATCTGTTGCTAATCAAATAGAAAATAAAATACTTGTCTGGTTATAATTTCTATAAATAAGGTGGGTTTTTACGTATTTACAACAAACACAAATCTGTTTCCTACAAGACTAACGGTCGTTAAATCTTTTTCTGGGAAGTTTGAAATTTATTAATGCACATAATTTCTTTAAAGCCGAAGGAACACAATTTTTGGTCATGTCATCCGCAGAACCCACTACCGTACTTTACCACTTTTATTACCGTTTTTACCGCTTTTTTATATCTTGATTAAGAAGAGAGCTTCTCTTATTAGAAGGGGAAATAAGGAAAATGAGAGAAGAGAAAAAATGAGTGCCAGTTTTATAACGTGCATTAAATTCAATCATGTCTCTTGAACAAATCTAATTGACCCTCGTTCGACGTGACTTTCTTCTCGCTTGATAGGGAAATCACCCCGTCGTGGTGAATTTATCGGAGACTTAAGCGTAAATATTTTGGCGCCCGACAGAATAATGAGTCAGTTATTGACACGGCACAGACATTTATTAATGTATTTTTGAACGGGGTTGATCATTTTCGAAAACGACAAAGTATTCGGGTTCGTGCTGTCAATTGACAGAGTTAAATATTTTTAAATCGTCACTATTTTCCTAGAATAGGAATTAAATTTAAATATTTATTTTTCATTCTGCGTATAAGCTTTATTTTTATTTTTCTGCGAATTGTTAAAAAATTGCGCGAAAATCGTAGATTTTTTCCGAATAAACAACTTTGCATGTGCTGATATTTCACAGATTATCCTGTACTTGCGCAAAAATTTCTGTGGATTAGGCTGGTTATACAGTATTGTATTGTATGTCGTTTAATACAAGGAAAATATAATACATTTCGTTAAATGCCTATTAAAAATAATATTTTTTTAAATCTTATTTAACATCGCTCTATTTGTGCTCAAAATAATATTAATTATAAAAAATTTTAAATTAATTCGCTAATTTGCAGGCAATTTTTTTTTTCTAACTTTTTTCCAAATAAACCACATTTAGAACGAAACTTAGCTGCATTGTTTGTAACGATTGAAATCAAAACTATAACAGGCATTTAAGACGTAACTGACCTTTAGTGACAAAAGCTAGATCGAATTACCACTAATGTCGCTCTCACAAAGTGAAGTAAAGTGACAATTGCGGCAGTATCAGATTCCCATCTACCCTGTAGGCATCGGTTTCCTCGTATCACCCTCATACTTTTTCACTCGGACACTGCCTCGGTAAATCAAAATAATTGCCCAGTCGCTTGTTAAAAACAAATACCCGTACATTTTTTAAGAAGGCGCGATAAAAATTTCACTCAGCCTTTTCGCGAGTTCGCGATTCACGCAGAATGATTTCGGCTTCGGTTTCAAATGGATTTTGTCGCCTTCCGTTGCCGCGGACGCCGTTAAATCGCGCGGTAAATTGAATACCATTAAAACCTCAAAGGGCAAGTAACGCAGATATTAATAAGTAGTGACAGCGAGCGAGAGTAATAAATTTCGTTCATTAATCTTGCGCAATTTGTTGCGAGCTCGTTTTACACGCCGCTACAGTCTCTGGATCCTTATGATGTAAAATCGAATTTATCTTCTCCGGTGATAAGATTTTACTCAAGCGCTTGTCTTCGTTTCAGCGTACATTAATAATTTTGGCAAGCGAAGCTACGAGAGATGAGATCGTTTGACGGTTGCCTCGCTTAATACTGTAATGATGATACGATTATGTCTCAAAAGATAAATTTATATTCGACTGCTATTAAATGAATTAGACTCAATTCGTAATAAAATTAACTGTCATGAATTCATAATTATAAACTTTATAAATTTTTGAGAAAATTGTCATAGCTCAGCATATTTGTTCTTCGGCAATGTCTTTAGCTAATAGCTATGCCTCTGATGTGTATAAACTGAAATGCGCTTTTCTCAAGTGCAAATTGTGCATTATACATAGAATCATCAGCTCTCGGAGATTAGTAATCTCGTTCCTCTTAACAGATTCTAATTAGATTAGAATTTAATCATTCGTGTATATTAATTTAATAATCTATCCCTCGCCTAATCATGAACTAACTTTGAATACGTGCAAAGTATTACGTATCCAGATTAAATTACGACACGGCATTTCCTTTGTATCTGCCTACGCACCAATTTTGTAAGGAATACCACAGTCTTTAACTCCCAGAGGGGACTGAAATTTTCTTGGCTCGCGCACAATGGTCTTATTAACGCATAACTTCAAAGTTAACGAGATTTCTAAGGAAACCATTTTTCACGACAAGTGACCGAAACGGCGCATGCGCCGAGGAGAGAATAGGTGTCGGCGGTCCGGGTTTGATTAATTACAAAGCAACTTATACGGCGGTGACACGAAAATACTGTGTTTAAGGAATAAAGATGAGTTGGAGTTAAAGTAAGGGTGAAGGCGCTACATTAATCACCTGGCTCGGTTCGATAGATGTTCGTATAATCGAATTTATACGGGAGGCATAAAAAAAGTGGGCTTAGCATCCCTGAGGATATGTAGGAGGTCGGGAATAGATTAATTACGCTTATTTTCTTTCTAATTTGACGAATCCCCGTATAAATTTGTCAATTGCGATAGCCGATTGAGGGTAAAGGTGAGACGATTACATTTATTATAAATAATGATCTAAAGGTAACGTTCTAATTCAAATGTATATTTATGACTTTGGTAAAAAAGAGTGGAATAAAAGTCTGTTAGCCGTGATTGGAAGTGAAATTTTATTTAAGGGTTTTTCTTTCTTTTCTGCTAATTACATTATCGAATCTTTCGAATCCTATACACAAAGGTTTTGTGCTTTTGTCTGCCTTTGATTTACTTACTTTTTTGCTACTTTATTAAATTAAACCGATATTTTTTCAGTCTTTAAAGAATATTTTTTTTTCTTTTACAATAAAAATTTTTCATAAAAAGCTGCTTCTATAAAAAAATTTTTTACTCGTCCAACAATGAAAAAATGCATTTAAGATATTGTACGAGATTATTCCATTTTATCTCCCTTATACAGAGTATACTATTTTATTGAACAACCATAAATTGCGATTGAAGTTTGATTAAAATGTTTTCATAGATGATCTATACCATTCATCAATTTGATTGAATCGCTGCAGAATGAATAGTGCAGTTTTTATTGGTCAATCGCTTCTGTGAGTAAAAAGTTCGTTTAAGGAATACTGTACGTAATCCTGCAAATTGGACAAGTTACTTATCAATTAAAAGCACAGCGGACAAACACACCATTTCATTTTTTAACGAACGCTGAGAAAATTAAATTCTCCGCGTAAAAACTTTAGCAGGCCTCGATAAAAATGCAAATTTCCTGCATTACCTAAAACCATTAAAGACAAATTCATCGCCGCCACAGCTTACAGCTGGACTTTAGTTGGTTCGATGAAATTGCACTTTTTTCCCCTCTTAATCCGACGCTTTTCAGGATTTCTCGGTCCTCGGCGGTTCTTCTCCTTTCTTCGCCGCAAAGATTTGCGGCGTCTATTTCAGGAGTTGCATTCTGTCTTAATCGTTTCATTTCGCCGTTGTGCTCCGCAGCGTTCGTGTCCCTTCACTTCTGCGCATCGCAACTCTCCCCCTCTATACCCTCATGAGGCGCAAGTTTCATCATTCTTTCTTATCTTCCCCCTACTATCTTCTTAATCTCTCGGCAAGGTCATCCCCTTAATAAACGCTCTCTTTTTCTCCCTCTCACCTGTCAAGTTTTTTCGGAGTTTAGTTAATTGAAGTAGTGTACATATTTGCTTGAGCTTAAATACGCGTATAATAATGAAAGAAGCATTTTAAGCTACCCTTGAAATAAAATTTAAATTTGTATTCTCATATTGTAACATTTTGGATGGGATCAAATATACATTTTTCATTAAAACTCTAATAACTTCTAGCTTGTAGAGTATAACATAGTTTGTATGCCGCTAGCAAGTATAACATAGTTAGTTGGTATACTTGGCATAGATCAATAATATTTTTCACAAGACTGTTTCGCAACTTCTGCAGTTGTAATTTTCAACCAGTTTTCAAAGACGTCATTGATCAAAGGCGTACGAATCTATAGCAAAAAGGAACATTAAGAACCAGAAGCGCAAAAATGTCTGGAAAATTTAAATCTATTCTCGTTGCCCCTAAACGTTCAACGTCACAGTCGATGTTATCGTCGAAAAATCTCATTAGTAAGTGATGATAAACGGCCGACTAACGGTCCCCCTTTGTCGACTTCCCTGCTCCTCCGGCGTTTTTTCCTCTCTTCCGTTCTTATTTTTATAATGCCAGCTACTCCTCCGCCGTTTCTCTTTTTCACTGCTCTCGGTGTAGGCAGCTGTTGTCGGCCGGCGTTTACGTCCGAAAAGCGTAGTGACAAGAGCCAGACGTGAAAAATAGCTCGCAGAATTGGTGGACTCGGGCAATTCGCACGATCATTAGGCCGAGGTGTCAAATTATTACTGTGCTGGCGAATATCCTCGGATATCTTGTAATAAAGATTTATGGGATGATAAGCGAAACAAGAATGCCGATCGAAGAGCGAGGAAGTGATTTTTTTTACAGAATCGAAGAATCCTATTTTTTATAAAATGAATTTCAATTTTATTTTGCAGCTATTTATATAATTATTTGACATTTTCTTCGTTAGTTTATATAAAACTAGTTCGCCAATGATTTCAAGAGGGAGTAAAAATACGTACAGATTAATTTACGATTTTCTCATACATCTTCTTCCAGTAAAAATATTCAGTGAATTAGCGTTGCTATTGAAATAATTGTTTTTTTTTAACTTTACAGGCACAGCTATTTTTATTCTTGTCTTGTTTGCTGTACATTTTCCAACGATGCCGTAAAGCAAAATTTAAAATTTACTTACCACCCAACTATTCATCACTATAGTCAAACACAAATATACATGTGGAAGATATACTGACGGGTTAGATTTCGTGAGATTTTTTCACATTTACTATGTTTATGCGTCTTCTTCAAGTTTACCCTCATTCTTATTATTTCAGCTCTCGATGTTCAGAGTTCGATGGCTTACAGAATATGAGTGTATCGCTTGCCTTGTTCTCGAATTCCGTAAGTGCTTTTATTACCGGCCTCTTCCTGCAATCATTCAGGAAACATTTGATATATACAAAGTAAAAGTTTTTTTTAAACCCGCAGACGATTTACCCATCTCCAAATAATTTATGCGATTTAATCCTGTACTGGAGTTGGTAACATTTTTTTACCACGGTGAAGCAGTTACAAAATGTGAACTGATATTGTTAAAAAGTTAATCATTTTTAAATATTATAAAATGATATTAATTGCAAAGTTTAATGAAATTTGCTGCACGCAGCAATAACTCAATAACATTTCAATCTTTATTAAAATTAGTTGGAGTAAGCAAATAAGTCTCTTTTCTTGAAAGATAATTAATTTAATTAAATAATTCTTTCATAAAATTTTTCTAATTGTCTGATAAACTTCTATAATATCTGTTTAAGACAAGTGCAATTTTTTCAGATCCTTTCTTGAGATTTTTATAACTTTTTCCATCAAAATTAAACCAATAAAAGCCTTTTTATAATTGAAAATTCACTCGGGATTTCTATTCGGACCATAAAGTAGGGTTTAAGAAAAGAGTAATTAAATAAGTTAAAATCAGACTCTTTATGTTTTTCTTTTTAATTAAAAGTGTTATTTGAATTTTCTGTTACTGATGATATTTGCTATATAATTAGTTATACTGTTTCAATTTCATTTATATCCTGCTTTAATTATTCATTTGAAATTTCAGAATTATTTGCAAAACGCTTTCGAAATATATCTCAAACGCTATTCGAACTTTGAAATCATTATCAATCTCCAGAGCGTTTTTATAACATCGAATATTTTCCGGAATATCAATATCCTAGAAAAACTCTCGAACTTACAAGAACCGAATTCCCAAGTTTGCACTTGTAAATAAGTTCGCAAGCTATATAATACTTTCTAAGCGAGACTACTATCGACCCCCGTAAGTGTTTTCTCCACTACTTCAATAACCCCTAGGGAATAAATCATCGGCCGCCGTTATTAACCCGATTAAACCCGAATACAACAAAGCGCTTATAAATTTCTCCAATAAATCACGCCGCCACGCTCACTGCCAGCAGCAACAGCCAAAACAACGCGAGATAAAACCGACACTCGGAAATGACAAAACCACATGGAAGAGCGCTAGCCAGGCCGCGCGCAAGACAGCGGAGGAAGTGAAAGAGCGGGGCGAAGCGCAGTTAAAGACCCTCCTGTAGCTTCTGCTCGTAACGAGTTCCCATAAAGGACTTTCGGCGCCTCGCGATAAAAGTTAATATCGGAGGCTCGCGCGCGCGGACGGTTTGTTCGTTCTCTCGCGCGCGCCGCGAGCACCGCCAATATAAACCGGGCCCGGAATATTGGCCGGGCAGCTGCCGCGCGCCTCTCTCCATACGGGCGCAAACTCTTATCGGCGTGTTATCAAGCGCGCAGGCCGGATAGCCGCGCGTATGTGTCCATGCCGCTGGATGACGACGATGCTCCGGCCGGGGCGGTTTTACCCGCCGTGATTTCCTGCTCTCGCGGCTCGAATCTTCTCTTTTCTAACTCCGGAGGCTGAGTCGACTATTTTTTCATTAGGGATGAGTCTTTTTTTTCTGTTCGGGGGATTATCGGGGAAGGACTTTGGGAGAAAGGAATTTTTTAGAGTCGTTTTGTAATTGATTGGGTAAAGGACTTTTTTGTCGAGGGAGCTTAGAGGATCGATTGACGTGAGTATTGGCGTGTAATTTTTTGTAAAGAGAAAAGGCCTCTTCCGACTCCTCGATGATCAATTAAAAATTAGCTTTGAGAACGGTTTGTTTCAAAGAAAGTATTTGTGAATATTCATGTATCTACGTGAAAATTAGATAGAACAAGTTGAAGCATTTTCTTGGGTCTATAAAATTTTAAATCGTTCGACAATTTTTCTGTAAACCTTTTATAGGTAAAAACCTTTTTTGAATTGATTTTCTCCTCGTGAATATTCATGGTATCATGAATTAATCGATAAATATGTCGTAAAAGGAAATTTTACGTCAATTATTTTCAAAATATGTAAAAACGTTTTAGTTTTCCTAAAGTTTTAGTAAAATAATGAAAGTAATGGTTGAAAATTGATAACAATTTTTTTTGTACAAATTTAAAAATAAATTAAGCTATTATAATAAGTCTCCTTATAATCTAATGAAGTATTCAAAATTGTTATATTTACAAGTTACGGCCCTTTTTATATTAATTATTCAATTCAATGTCATCAAAATCACTTTCTTCAATCTTGATTTTTTTTAATAATTCCGGATTACTCCAGTACGTGTTCAACTCGTCGAATTGAGATTGCTTTGTAAACTGTACTTTGGCCTATTAAAGATATTACAGATTTTATATGTATAAAGTAATAAAAGTAAGAAAACAGATTTTATAATACAAAATTTTGAATGAATAAGAAAAATAACAATACTTTGTTCATTAGTTATTAAAAACTAATAAATTTTTGTTCTATGTGTTAAAAATACTTTTTTAGTATTTCATATTTGTGCTACGCAGTGGTTTTTTCATGGAAAAAAATCAATTTTTTTATACATCTATTTCATTAATGTACGTTATCATTTTTATAATGAAACGTGTAATTAAAAATGCCAAATTTATTGGATTTCCCAACACTTTGTCTTAACTCTTTAATTATACTCCGCAGCTTCCTTTTGCGGTCGAGCTGGCCAAAAATTGAAACAAAGCAACATTTATCGCGGTTTTGCTTGAATAGGTGATAATATCTACTCGTTCTCTACCTTATCGTATAAGAGAAAAGATGCTTAAAATAAATAAAGTGCTCGCTTCAATTAAAACTGCACTCACGCGAACAATAATTAGTTTCGTTCTGCGCGTCACCAATAAACACGTGTCTATTCCTGTTCCAGAACACCCCGGCTCACTTCGAATTTCTCAAAGACCATGCATCATCCACGCAGCATACCGAGGAAACAAAGATTGCGGCGATCAGTCAACGCCCCTCGGCTCTCCTAGTGCGCGACCGACCAGAAAACGGGAATTCTCGAAAACGAACGCGGAAAACCTTCGAACTCCAGAAAATGCAGCCCCTCGTCGTGCCCCTGTTGAGCCTGCTGGCGGCCTCGGCGAGCTGCGAAACCGACGGCGGGGTCGGCGGCACCGACGAAGAGAACGAGAGCAACTGCACCAGCGATCCCTGCGACTTCGACGACGAGACGATCGGCCTCATGTACGAGTACATCTATCCCAGGACCTACGAGTGGTTCCTCATAGCCATGCATTGCGTCGTGTTCGTCGTCGGCCTCGTCGGGAACGCGCTGGTCTGCCTGGCGGTCTACAGGAACCACTCGATGCGTACCGTTACCAATTACTTTATCGTTAACTTGGCCGTGGCCGATTTGCTGGTCATCATCGTCTGCCTGCCGCCGACTATACTGTGGGATATCACGGAGACGTGGTTCCTCGGCCTTCTGCCCTGCAAGATTGTTCTCTATTTACAGGTGAGAGGATACTTTAATGATAAGGATGTTTGTTCTCATGACAATGTTTGACTATTGTTTGTACAGATAATTTCGAATTTTTAACAGTTATTCGGTTAACAATGTAGAGGTGGAATAAAGAGAACTTCGAATATTTTCGAAAAAATAAACCAATATTTGGGCGATTGCATTTCAAACGAATGATTGCTAAATGCATAAACAAAAATATTTTTTAGAATAAAACGAAAATTGCGCGTTAAATAAAACGCAATTTTCGTTTCATTCTAAAAAATATTTATTTATTTTTAAAAAAAGTTAAAAGTCGTAATTACATTTCAGTTTGCAGAAATACATATTTATACAAGAATTTGATCAGTTCAAAGTGATATCTCGAAAAAAGAGGTCCACTACTCCCGTTTCAAAGTAATTCCATAAAGATAAATTCGGAGTCGAGTCGTTTCTCTCTTCCTCCGTCTGCATCGTTGAGAAGTTAAATCGTAATAATGTAACTGTATGGAATTCCTTGAAACTAAGGAAAGCTAGTTTAATTTGCAGTTACGAGCTTTCAAAGTCAATATTTGTTTAGAGCCCCGGCGGCATAATATCATCTCTTCCTTTGATCGCCCGGGACGCGTTTATGAATCTACTTCTTTCGAGGAATGAAATGTACAAAGATTTTGTTTGCATTTAAGTCAGTGATTTTAATAACTTTATCTTGAAAGTATTATCGAATAATGCTTCTAGGGTGCGGCTTTTTTTTCTTTTTTTTTGATTGTTTTTTTTAATGGACGCGCTCTTCCTCTCATTAAAAATTGATCGTAAAAGGGGATTGGTTTGCGAGGAGGATTAAATGGCCGTGTTGAGTTTCTAAGAATAGAATGCTTTTTAATTATGCAAAAGTTGATGACGGGGAGTAATTGGCATAGATTGATTGGAAAAGAACGTAAAACCAGATTTATCGGGGTAGTTCCTTTGCAAAGGTTCTTTATAAATTATAAACTGATATTGATTTTAGTGTTTTTATGTATTCATTTTGATTATAAACCATAAATCCGTGAAAATAACTGCGTTTTATCATGCTTTAATAATACAAAACCTTATATTTGTAAATTAAATAAAAGCACTGGATTCAACTGTGATTCCATTATACCGTACCTCAATGTAATCATTAAAAAATAATGAACTTAGTTATTACCCGTCAGTATAAAATAATGAAATATTGTATACGCAGAAAATTAAAATTAAAAATTTAAATAATTTTATTCATTATTATTTTAAGATTTATATAAATGCGAGTTTTAGATACGTTGCAATACTTAATCAGCTTGGCTCCGGTATACTATACATAAATTATCAATAATTGTCTAATTATTAAATTAAGCTATAAATTTTAATTCAGCAGTAATTATAAAAACATTTTTACGTAAAAAAACTTAAACTAAAACAATAATTCCAATATTATGCTTTATTTCAATTTCAAATAAGCGCGCCTTCACTGTAGTTCCTCAAAGCACCGCTGTGCGTCTTCAAGTAAATCGTGCCCGCAAGAGAAACGGGCCTTGAATCCCCTTATATTCAGCCGAGGCGGCTGACTGAGCTATTAAAAAAGGGTACTCGCTACTTCAATAGCGCGTCGATTTTGCTTACGCATGTCGGCGGGGTATGGTAATCAAGACATACCCAGTACGTAATTTTTGTGATTGTGAGGTTGTTGACTGCCAGATGCATTAACGCCTCCTTAATTAATTTCAAATGCAAATAAGAGTAAAAATACATAATGTAAATGTTAAAGGAAAAAAGAAATTAATTAATTAATAATATTAAATAATTTATTAATATTAATTTATTAGTCCAATTTTTTTTATCTTTTATTGTTTTACAATAATTTAAATTAATTATTAACTTATTAATTTTTGCTGATTACACTCTTTGCTCCTCTCGAACCATCCTTACTAGGAAGCTATTAGTTGCGCTTGGTATGAAGCTAAATTGTCTATAGTTCTTTCATAAGGATTAATCTTGAATTTTTTCCGGTAGTATGTCTACTTCTCAGGATTCCCGCCCCGGTTTCCGCGCGGTTTAAAGTTTGTTGCTGAAGTAAGTACATATGTACGGATGAAATAATTATTAATATTATTAATATTATTATTAAATATTAAATATTAATAATAATATTTATTATTAATTTTGAACTTTATATTTATTCTTTCCTCTGGAACTGGTCATATTTTTACGATATTACGATCGTGTACTAATTTGTGTAGAATATGACCAGTCCCTTTCCTCTTATGTATATATATATTATATATTTTATATAAAATATATAACATACTCTTAATTAACATAATTCGAAAATTATTCATTTTATAAAAGTAAATGGTGGGGTAGTTTGAAAAAATGTATAATTACTTATTTCTTTTTAATTGTTTTAATTGTTGAAAAATTAAAATAAATATTTGTAATAAATTCAAATTATTTATAAAAAAAAGGTTTTATCTTTAGTTTTTGGGCTTAAAAAAATATATATTTATTTTAGATATATTATTTAAAAAATTTCTTTAACAATATTTTCTGAAAGTCAGGAAGGAATTCAGATAAAATTACATTAACTGGTAAATGACGGTTACAATTTTCAAAAGGTATTGAACATTTTATGGCTTAAAATTTAATTATCAAACGCTGTTACTCAATTTATAGGACAGTGAAGAATTTAAATTGAATTAACAATCGATGACCTACACCATGGGTAGTAATAAGTATCGAAAATGTCTTATTTCATTGTTTCAAATTGAATTTAACTGGGAATAATATTTGAATGCCAATAAAATCCGAGTTTAAAGCTCGCTTTACATGCTGGCAGGGCTCCAATTAATTCTCCAATTTTTTATTTTTCTTTTACAGCTAAATGAATCTCTTTTAAATGAAATAACGGACCACTTTATACCTTTAAGCGTTCAAGAAAAAATGGTAGTCATTTTCACTGAAATTGAACAAATTTCACTCTCTCAAAAGCTCGTGCTAGATAAAAAATTGAAAGCATTACGGCGGGCCGACAAGTGACCGTCGGAAAGTGTCGGCAATTCCGCGCGGCGGGGAGAACGCCACTTCGCTCGTTCCATCCGAGAAATAAAGATAATTCCAACGGGGGGAGGGGGGGGGGGGTAAACGAGGCATCGCAGCGGCGGCCCTTTAAAAAAGCAAATACATTTTCCAGGCTCGCTGACAAAAGTTACGAGCGGTTCTCACGCGCGCGCGGCGGCTCTCTTGCGACCTTGAGAGGAGAGCATGGTCGGTGCAACTGCGACGCGACGACGTGTATATGTCACGAGCGCGCGTGACCGCGTAACTTCGTTTCGCGCTCGGAAAAGAGAGCGCGATGACCGTTACGTGTTTGCGATCTGAAATTCCGCGTGCGCGTATACCTCCCGAGCCGCGGCACTTTCCACGTGTTGCGTATACGGGAGATTTTATAAAGTTGTTAATTTCTGCTTTGAGGCTCCGAGGCTTTGTTACCCGCCAGCACGAATGGCGGTGCAGCTTTTTTTTTCGTTTTGTGGACTCGGCCTCTCATCTGGTTAGCGATGTTCTCAGGAGATACGAGTTTTAATTTTTTATTGGGGGTCGGAGCGTGAGTGGAATCGGGTTGCTGTTGTATTTATATTTCAGACTTCATCGAAGAGGAATTAAGCTTTGATTTGGGTGGCTTTTGTAGTTGAGTTTCAATAATTCGTCTTTTTCTTGCAGGCAGCTGATTCAATGCCCGCGGAGTTTTAAAAATAGCACTTTTATGCTCCTATTATAATCGAATCAGTAGCAGATATTGCCAATAGTTTCGATTTTTACGCGGGTTTGTTTGAAATTACTTTTTGACTGGAAATCTGGAATGGTTTCAACTCATATTTTCTGTAGAGCATCTTCATTTTACGATCTTTTCACCTACAATAGAATTATTGAAGGTCAGTATTTGAAAAGAGTTAAAAGCCGTAATTTGTGGTTTTATACCCAGGTAACGTATAAAGTAGGAAATGATGTCTCATAAACCAATAGTATTCTGGAACTTATGCTCCCGCAGAGGCTTAAAAGGACGCATTAAATCTTAAAGCCTCAACTCTGATATTCAGACGGTTTTATGAGATTGTAAGTATTATATAAATATGAGCTTAGAGGGCAAAAAGAGAACTTCAAAAGTGCTCTAAAATCTCAAGTTCTCTTAGCTGTAAGTGATATATTCTGTGTGGAAAATTAAGATATAATATAAGCAGAGACAGTAAAAGTTCAATCTGTAACTGAAAAACTTTATGTTGCTACTCCACATTCGCGAGAAATCTGCTGGCAGTATTTTTACAGCTATGATTGCCAATGAATCGATTTTTACTATTTAAACAGTAAAATCTCGATTTTCTCCGACGTAATTATCCGAAAATGTAATTATCGGCGAAGAGATTAACATGACCTCATGAACTACCACATTATTGAGATATAAATATCAGCAATTTTTATGCTAATTTTTAAAGTTTCACATATTTTATTAAACAGGTCACATTTATTGTTACATTTTTTTTAGAAACAAAATCATGATTAATAATACAAAAGATTATACTTGGGTGCTAAGAAACATTATTATAATAGATCTTTATTAAAAGAATATTAATTTGTGTTAAGTTACTTCTTACCTGTTCTTTCTTTTAACAAGAATTTTCTAAGTTTAAAATCTTATCCAAGAACTAAAGCTGGAAAATAGTTTTCATTCCACATAAATTTTAATTCAGCGTGTTAAAGTCCTGTACTTGCAGCGGAGAAGCAAAATAAATTAAATTAATCTTTGAAAATTTTCATCTACTTACCTTTACTTTTTGCTTCATTCTCTGATGCAAAGGGACTTTTTGTACTTAGGACAAATTTCGCGTAAATCATCAGCTGCCCTTTTTGAGTACACTACCATTTTAATCTAACCAAGATATTACATTTTCACGTTTTAATCTTCTCGGAATAAGGCATTAGTTTTCTAATTATTTAATAATCAAATAATTTGTTGATTACTTTAATATTCCTCGTTCTGACTTAATTATTAATGTTTACAGATAACGTTCGCTCCTTGCAATCCTTACATAAACATAAAAGAGCTCTTAAAATTATCTTAGCACCGTTAATCTTTATTAAACGCAACGAGCCGACGGCTTTCCGATGTTTAAAATTTTACTGTTTATGATGCGAAATTTACACGTGCACCGTCGCGAGTTTGAAAATACGAGCTTTTCCTCGTTCATTCTTACTTCAATTACGAAAACTCTCTCTCTCTCTTGCGCGCAGCTCCGATAACTCATGTCGCACGTGAATTTTCTCGACGCGCTTTATTTTCGCGAAAATAAAATGGAATTCTAAAGTGTGCATCTGCACACCGCGCGGTCGGACGCGTGACGTCGGCAACATTTTTTCACTTTTAGTCAACGCCGATACTACTGCTTTGCGCATGCGTCGGATTTTATTCGAATAATCGAATGAAATTCGCGAACTTTATGGTGCGTCCGGCCTATTTTATTGATTGTTAAGTCCGCACTTGGCGACTATTTCGGTCGCGGAATGGGTGAGATGCGTATAAATGAAGATACAGTTATTATCAGCCTGAATTCCTTATTTAATAATGGATCCAGCAATAAAGTGTTAAATAGATTTAGAATTAGTTTATTACTTCGGTCGGTTTGAACGTGTCTGAAGACACGTATTCTGATTCATTTAATCGGTATTATGTGTTATGCGCAGTTTAATAAAAGATAACGCCATTTCACGGACATTGACCTCGATCAATTTAGGATGTTTATCCGAAAGTGAAAAACTTATATAATCATAAATTATTGTCGCTTTCTGATGTCCTCAAGAAAGAACAAAATGATTAAAGAGCCACGATTATTTTACCGTGCGTTCAAGCGTACGGTAAAAAGTTCCAAGCTTCAAAGTCCCAAGACCAAGTTTACTTTTCGGCTTAAATCTCGCGAAAACTATAGCATTAATCTCGTAACGTTCCAATCTCTCAGCTTCGCTTTGAATGCAAATCTGGTGGAGGTTTCCTTTTTTCCGACATTTATAAGCCCGCCCGTAAAGCGATTCGAAGATTGTCTTTTATCAAAAGGAGAGCGCGTTCAGGTAAAAGACGTAAAACGCCAATGGCAGTGCACGTTTGGGCAGAGAGACCGACGTTAAAGTCGCATTTCGCTATTCAGCCGCGGAGGCATACACAGAGAGGCAGTGGGAAGGCTGTAAAAGTATGGCGGAGAGACGATTGCGGATTTATTAAGGATCTGATTAAAATTTAACGGCAAAATATATCAGAGCTGTTGTTTTATTTTAAAACGTATAATGCTGTATTATCCTCCAAATAACTCACTCGTTTCTATTCTCTGCAGATTTGTCGGGGGTTATTATTAAGTAAAACAACGAACGATAAAAGTAATATAAAGAATTCAGCTCTATTGATAATACTGTTAGATTGTTCATCGCGGTCGATGATTCCGTAATCGGTCGACACGGTAACGCTCCCAAAGACTGAAATTCCGGCCGTCCGAGCAAGCGGCGCATTAAATTAAAGGTCGCCTAAGTAATAAAAGCCGGTGCGAGAAATCTCTCGACCGACGATCGACCGACCGGCAGCTGATTTAATATCGCCCCGTAGTTTCCACGCGCCAAGTTGGCCGCTTCCAATTTCGGCCCTCCGCGGAAACTGTTCTCTCGCTCGCAGGATAATAAAGCAATAGCCAGTTCGGAGGAGGGACGGAGACGGATCGGGGGCGCGTGCCAACGGCGGCCAGGAGGATTAGAGGTGGCCGCCGCCGCCGCTCTTACCCTTATCGGCAATCTGACTCGGGACGTAACGTACCGTGACGAGATATCCTGCCTGTAAGGGAGGGGAGAGGGGAGTCGCTTCGGCCTCCTTTATCGCTCGAGGCGTTGCAGCCTCGTCGCGTGATTCAGCAGCGGAGGTGGTATTGTTTTTCTTTTTTTCCCCCCTCTCTCCCTCTCTCTCTCTCTTGTTTCGGCTTCCTTTTAATCTTCGGAAGAGGGATTAGAGGCGCCAAGTTGGAAATTAACCCCGCGAGGAAATTAAGAATAACGATTATATAGGGATTTCCGGCGAATTTCCATTTTAAAGTGCGCGAAACGCAGCGGCTTAATTATATGCACCCGGACCGTAAACACGTTTAGCTGAGATTAAAAAGCTATGACGTCGGAGTTATACTATCTCTGCTGTTTCAACGCGTATTGCGATTCCGATGGAGCTGAAAATTTTCTCGGGTGAAATATAAACTCTGCTTTAAATGTATATATACTGAAGTGGCACTGATTGCGGTTCGAATAAATTCGGAACGTCATTTGTAGGGAATCTTTAAATAGGAAAGTATTTCCGAGTTATGAACGAGCGAATTTGATTAATGTTTCTCGGTAGAGGAATGGCGGCAATTTTTACTGTGCTTAATCACGACAGTAAGTTCGATCGATTCACTTTGGATAATTAAAGAAGACGGGAATAAAGTGTTTAAAAGAAATCACTACTCGTCAATAACTCGAGGACAGTCTTTAATTCATGGTGAGAATTACTGTTATTTATTCTAAATATTGCTCTATAGATTTAATAATTTTTACTAACCTTATAGGGAACATTGCTGAATTAATATCGATAATCACTAAACCTACATCAAATTTTAAATGTATTAAGTGTAGTGTATCCTCGAGTTACTCATAAAGAACAGTAATTTTTGCAAAACCTTCTTTCCCCGTTTAATCGATCCATTTTTTGCTCGAACATATCAAACTAAAAGCATATCAGTTTATTGCCAAATTTTCCTTCCTTTACTTCCTTTACTTCATTTTTAGTTTTATGCTTACAATACCTCGACTTTTTCTTCTCCAACAAAATTTCATGCTTACATTACCCTTTATAAAGGACGTATAACATTTAGAAACATTTGTAGCGTGCAAAAAAGCGTGTTCCAGATTTATACTTCAGTTCACTATTTACTTTATAAATGAGATGGGAAAAGGTGTTAAAAAATATTTATGTGGCTGTTCTAAGAAAAATGTTTCTCAGCCTTGCGTGACTTTTAAACGCACATGTATAAAACTTTCGATCGATTTTTAAAAGCGTACTTTCTTGGTATGCATTATTTAAAAAAAATTCTTTTATAACAATCTACAAATGTTTTATGATTGCTCAAATAAATTCTTTGTTAATTTACAACGTGAAATTCGTAAAAGCAAGCGTAACCATTTTTCCATACAAAACCTGTTTTTAAAGTCCATCAAAGGATAATTCTTTTAACAACTGTACTACATTTTAAATGTCAAAGTTCTTAACTTTATTTTGATTTAAATCGCATTAAATCTTCATTTGCTTTTTTATTATGCGTATGCAATTGTTTCCGTTCGCGGAAAAACGTATTTCGCCGATAACATTACAATTTCATCATTCAAAGACTCAAATTGTCCAATAGAATAATCGTCGGTATCAATTACATTCACTTAGACCGCAATTTCTATCCGCAAAACAAATCCTTAATTGCAACGGCACTGGAGCGTTGCTCGGTACCCTTTGAGTGTTATCACCTTCGATAAGGGCAAAGACCGGCGAAGGCGCCGCTTGTACCTTCCGCTTCGTATGATGCATGTGTTTAATCAGGCTCCGCAAGGGAGGGTTTCCTCTTTCGAAATTGGACCGCGTGTCTGGCATAGTAATTGGACTATTGCCAGGATATCGTTCGATATGCTTCGATAACTGTTCGGAGTTCGCTGCTTCTTACGGCAAAACGACGGAGTAAACAAAAGTATAAGGAGGGAACGATATGGCACCTTGATTATTTGCGCAGTAGTCATGGGTTTTTCTTCCGGAAGGATGGAGCTCGCCATTTTGCGCGGCTTGTAGCTCTTTTATGGACGAGCTCTTTCGCGCGCGTCTTTTTCAGTTTCCGTATCGGAGCATTCGTTTCTCACGCAAGATCAAAAGAAAGACGTTGTTGCGCACTTAGAAGTATTTGTCGAGAAAAAACGTTGAAATGAATCTACGGTTGTACAAAAGTTAAGAAATAATAATAGCCGCACAATTTTGTCACAAATTTTTATTTTAAATAAAACAGATTTTCAAGCGGTAATTTTTAATTTTTATTAATCTAGTTGAAAGTACTCACATTTAAATACTTGAGATTATTCACTCTTTGCACAAAAAGCAAATTTTCTGAAAGTATAAACAAATAATGTTTTTGAATTTTTTTTTAATAATAAAAAAGTAAAAAGAGTATTTTAATTGAACTAATAGATAGAAGACTCTGAAGTGTATATAGTACGTCAAAAAAATATCCACACGTCACATTTATCCTAACACGACATTTTTTTGAACCCCAGCTTTAAGCCCGTCAAAGGTTTTCCCGCAAACAAACTCCTCGAGGCGTTATTATTAGATCGATGCGCATTAAAATAGCAAGGGAGCGTCGCGCATCAAAAGCAGGAAAAGACACGGCGTCGATAAAAATCGAAAGCCTCTTATACGATCTCTTATACAGGACTATTCGAAAGCCTCTTATACGAACGCGACTCGTTCTTTATTAGAGTCCGCGCTGCGCGAAGTGTGCGAGCAAAGCCTTCGTTTATGGGCTTGTTTGGCTCCCCGAGTTCGTTATCACACAAAACGTACTGATGTATATTCTCTTTGTCGAGTTCGACTGCCTCTGCGCGCGGAAAAGCCAAACGACGTCGAACGACTTGGATCCTTCGAGAGCCCAGATATGAGAAAGGAATGAGCGCGGCGCGTAAACAAGGCAGCAGCGGGTCCTTTGACGCTGCACACGGAATGGCGGTATTCTATTTTTGCACAAAGGATGTTTTGTGAGGAGAAAACAATGTTCGACGTTGCCTCGGCCACTTTTTGCACGGAGACTTCGCTTGAAAGCGACAATGAGGATGGAAAGAGTTTGAATGAGATAAAGATCTATTCTCGAAATGCTGATTATTTTATGGTGCGATTAAAGACCTTTACATTTTTTTTATTTTTTTTTTAGTAAAAAAAAATGGGCCAATTATTGGAAAAAAGGATTCTGCAGCAATTTATTCTGCAGTAACTGAAAATGACATTTACGGCTTTACTCGTTAAATTGAATGAACGATTATAAATACGCAGAATACTTTTATCGCAAACGAATCAAACGGTTCAGTAGTGCAATAAGAAATGTTTACATACTGCGTAATGTTTCCAGTACCACGTTCTATTGTTATGTTTTTTTTTTCAACCTCTGTTCTTTCATTTCAAGCACCATAAAATATATCTACATTTACAATTTTACATGAATTACGCACATAAAATTTGGGATTAAAATATTCAGAAAATTATTTAACAAAAAATCAGTGTGATAAATTGACTATTTGACCTACATTTATATCACAAGGTCTTATAACTTTTATATTAATTTCAGTTTTTTGACAATTAATAAGACATTTACATCAACTTTGATGATCAAATAAAAGCAAATCACACATTCATTGTTTAAGTGCACTTTTATCTAACGTAGTAATCTTTAAGACATTTTGCAAGTGCTAAAATTTCTGCTTTACGGGAAAATACGCTAGTAAAAGAAAGTAGAAGATAAAGTATTATATAGATGGTAATAAAATGTAACAGGCGCTTATGCATTTATAATATAATTTATTAAAACTTTCTCTATTAAATATTATTTTCTTTTCCAGAGTGATAAAAAATGCAAAAGAAAATTATAATTAATTATAATTATAGTAACAAACCTATAATCTAATAAAAAAATATGATACATTGATGTGATTTCTAAATTCGATTTTATACCTGATTGAAGATTGCATTATTTAAACATTTTTTATGATTTAATTAAGCAGAATTTCTATAAGAGGAATTCTTTACAAGTTGGGTATTTTTAACGTGGAAATTTGCATTGATAGCTTCTGGTTTACCATAGAATTTAATTTAATAGCTTAATATAATGAATACGGTGAGCTATTTAATAGCGCTCAAGAGTTAAATGACCAACGTTGACAGTGTTTAATGTTGCATGTAATAATTGTCCATCAAAAGGAAATGGTTTAACAAAAGCTTTTTGATGTGACTAATGATTTTGAACTTCTTATGCGAAATCAGTGGTTTTATTATATTATTGCTTTCAGATACTCATTAATTAACTACTTTAAACGTTATTAAATTTTACTAAACGAATTCTGAAGCAAAGTCTCATTACCTACAACTTTTAGTTGCTCGCACATTATTTTTTAATTTCGTGATTTAATTAATATAAATAATGTTGCATAAAATTAAAATTTAATTACCCAACTTTACCAAAAATGAAATTAGTATACTAACCTATTAAATTTGCATACTTGTTTTTACTCAACTTAGAGTGTAATTAAACTAATCCTCCGCATTACCCTGTCTCGCCACAGTCGGGATTCATCTACTTAAAATACATATGTAGGTTCCTGCCCGATGTCCACTTACCTCGGAAAACTACACATTACGATCGCCGAGCAACAATAGTTTCCTCATTATCCCTCTGCAGCCGTGCTTCCCGAAGTAAAACGCACTTCCCCTTCCGGACCAACCCCCCGTACGCCATATACTCGAAAACAAAAGCAGGAAGACACGTTAGAGCCCTGGTATCGCCCGGCAAGCCTGGCCGCGGTATAACGACCTCGTTGGCAAAACTCGGCCGGCCGGTATAATAAAAAGAGCGGCAGAAAAAGGAGCGTAATTGCGTATATAAGCCGCGATATAAGCCCCGGCGAATGTAAGGCGAAAATATATTCGCGCGGCCGCGCCGTGAAAAGTAACTTCCGGTGTCCGTCGGCGCTCCCGGGGGTGTCGTCGCTGTACATAAACAGCTGCCGCTAACGTCCTTACCTAATGGTCCGGCGACTGTTGCCCGGCGAACAGCCTCAAAGAGGGAGAGTTGTGCCACGCCGTTACCGTGTATATATACGTGTGTGCCGGGCGCAACGACGACGGCGGCGGCGGCGGCGGCGGCGGCTTTGTACCGGCCAATAATTGAAACACGTGCGCGAGACAGCTCTCGTATCGGACCGTAGAGCCTCCTCTATGTGCTACGCGCGCTGCTACGAACTTTCCTTGCTCCTGTATGGTTTCTCAAAGTGGGACCTGCTTTTTCGGCCATTTCCACCCGTTACTGCACGGTGAGAGTGAAAAGTAAGTGCGAGCATTGAGGATCGGGCGACTTGAAATTCTCGAATCGACTTTTTGACTTCTAACGAGTTTTTTTGGAATTCGCTTTTTTATTCTAAAAGTTTCTTGGTTGTATGATGAATTTTAATTCTGTCTTATTTAGCTAAACATCTGACACTGATTCATTATACTTATCAGAATTAATTTGTACAAAATAAACTTGTGTGAAATGTCACGGCTCTTCCGAACGAGGTACAAACGATGCATTAAAACCACCGAGCAGTGTAACAACGTATAAAGTAAAGTATAAAAACTAAAATTATAAAAAATTTTCAAACTCCAGTCGTAAAAACTTATTTTTTATTATGAGAGATTTCTGAAATTTGCAGTTGCGACTGGCAAAAGTCCTCGAAATTTGTTTATGCTTCGAAACTTTGTTGATTTTAAATGTCCCGAGGTAAAGTACAAAAGAAGTTTTGAAAGTACGATGCTCGCAAAGAGACTAATACTAATATACCGCACAATATCGGTCGGTCGAGCTTTCTGCCAGCGATTCTAAAAGATTAATTGAGATATTGGGGAAGTTTCGGTTCGACGGCGCTGAAACGCGAACAAAATATTAGTCATAAAAAGTGGGCGTAAAAAATAAGTGCTTACTTATAACTCCATAGTGCATTTTTGTCACTACTTTTTACGACGAGGTCGTAAAAGTGTACATGTGTGAATACTGCACCGTAACTTTCAAAACGTTAACCATATACTTCTTTTGATTTCAATCAATATTGCTTGTTTTATAAAATTTTAAAGAGGATATAATTTAATACACTCTCAGCTTTAAAACTTAAATGAGTTTGTCGAACGAATATATTTGAAAAATAAACTAGTAAAAAAAATTAAATAAACTGGCAAAAAACACGTAACTAAAATCAAAGTAGGATGAATGAACAATCAAAAGTTGCTCGTGCTTCACAAATTATACCATCAAAATTTATCTTCAACAACAAATTTTCGCGCCAAACATTATCCGCAACATCCACTGCAGAAGCGCTTCCCGACGTCGAGTTAATGATTTGAAAAGCCCCAGAACTTGTTTAATTTCCGCATTACTCTGAGCGATTTGCCTCCGCACCTGCTGCAATTACGCAGCCTAAGCGCCAGTCGCGTAAATAACAGCCACCTGCAGTTCCGTGAGCTTCCCCGCGGATGAGAAGACGCGAGGAGAGAGAGAGAGAGTTAACCACGCGGCTCGAGCATTAGGCAGAGAGAACACTGACACATTTTTCTCACCGCGGTCTCTCGTTACCGATGCAAATTGCACCTGGCTGTCGGGCATCGATCTCCGGCCTCCTCTTCGTTTTCGAGACTGATTACGGAGGTCGGGATATAACTGATGCTCGGGCAAGGGAGCCCATGGGAAATTAGCGCGCCGAACCCCTTAATACCGCGGCACCGTGTATACGTATACCGTCGCCGGCCCGAATGTAATTTTGCAGCGAGGGATTACGAAAACACCCTCCAAGTGTGCAGACTGCTCTCCCTCTCTCTCTCCGCAGGCGCTTCATTTGCCGGAGAGAGAGTCTTTGACTTGACGCGCCTCTTACGCTGCCTGCTGCGGGCTTGTGGCGATTCTTGTTGCCGCAATATTATACTCGAGGCTCGACGAGGCTTTGAATCTGATAAAACTCTTGACGAGCGAGCTCATTTGATTTTAGAGCCGGACAAGAGCCAGCCGCGAATAATGGGAGATAAAAGGGTCGTAAAAATAGATCCGACAGACGTCCTAAATGTTTTCTTTAATTATTTATTATCTGTCTTTGGTTTTATTGTATTGCGGAACATTCGATGGGCATTAGTGTTCTTCAAATGAGTTTGCACATAAATGATTGAAGATTTAATTCAGAACGATGTTATTTTTACTATATAAGTACAAAAAAAAAGCTTTTGTAACTGTGCGAATCTTCGCTGAATAGATTTTTTTCTCCTCGCGTAGCTCACTCCATTTCTAAAGAAGAAAATTATTATTTATACAAAGGCAGCAACAGGTACATTTTTTTCTCAGAAAAAGGCAAAAATAAGTCCGCTGGTCACCGGACAAAGATTGATAGCGCAGCTCGTCGATTCCGAGATTGATTAGTCATGCCTAAAAACGAGGTCTACTATCCTCCCGAGAATTCGTGTACCCTCCTCTGGTAAAAAAACTCAGCCCACTAAATCACTCTTCCCTTTATAACGGCGTCAAATTATTCTTTTTACTCGGTCGTGTTAAATAATTATTTTACAACCCGGCTAATTTTCGCTCGGCGGTCTTGCTGTATAAAAAGTTTTTATCGCCCCGGTTGAGGAGAGCAATGAAAAGTTTATAGTTTATCTTTAGGGATGAGAGCTCCCTTTCGGTAAATAAAGTTACGATAATAAGTCTCTTGCGCTAATCGCGGGAGCACTTTTTATAAGAATAAAATTTCTTAAACCGCTGAGCCTTTAATTCTTTTCTTAGCGGGAATTCTCACGTTCTTAGCCTCGACAGGGCAAAACTTTCTTCGACTACTCGGTCGCATCTGTCTAAATCGTATTTGCGAACTTTCATTCATTTGACGAGGAAAGAAGAAAAAGGAACAACAGCAGCTGCGATCGACATGGACACGAAAGTATTGATAAACTTTGCGCAGAATTTATTATAATCTTACGCCTGCATTATTATATAATTTAAATTTCAGATGTCGTTCAACTTATAAAAAGTTTTCCTTCGTCTATGCCTTTTTACCAAGAAATAAAGGGGGTTGTTTTTGGGGCTTTGAAATTAAATGCTTACTTTCACACAGCTTTTGCATTATAAATTTTCATGAGTTGCTGTAAAAAATGTATGCAAATAATGTTATGCTCGCTAGAAAAGTATGCTATGCTCGCTAGAAAATTCCGGAAGAATCGAATCTTTTAAAGTTTCTTAAACATAAACTGAAAAATGTTTCTCGCATAGAACTTTAGGATTGACACTTAAGGTTGTGACGTATAGTACACGCAGATTTAAATACTTTCTACGTATAACAATATAAAAACATTTTTCCAGGAAAAGATGAGAATTCAAATGAAAGACACGCGTTATCTGGCACGATATATTTTTTTAAAACATTAAAAACAGGGCTCAGCGAGAGGTGGGATTTTCTAGCTTAAGTCACGGACAAACGTTGTGCAAACGTGTATGGAAAAAACAAACGTTCTAGTTTATATATAAAATGCAAACTTCATGTGCATTACTTGTCTTCAAAGTAAATGTTTTTCTTTCGTGGAAATATATAGCAAATAAGCAAAAAAATTTCAATAAATAATGTTCAAGTAAGAGAAAATTTGCTCACAATTTTTTTTAGTAAAGAAATCACAGAGGGAATTAAACAGCTTTATGGTTTTTATAAAAATATAAAGCTCTACTAAGGTTTTTTTAAGAGTTCTTAAAGAACGCGTAATTAATTTCATTTAAAGTAATTCTTTTAAACGTTAAAACTTATGTGTACTAAGAACTTTTATCACTTGAACAGTTAAAAGAACGTCAATTATATTTTATGTATTATTTAACTGGAATTCTTTTTCGTTACTTTTCGTCTTCGACAATTAAAGTGACACTATTAAAAAATAAAGAATATCAGAGAATTCGATTTGAGTTAGCTCATTCCAACGTTGATCAAATGAATTTAAGTTTGATAATCCGTTTTATACAGATGGCCGCCGGTAGTCGGGAGAAAGTTTGCGAAGACCTGAGAACAACGACTCCCGCGGGCACCTCAAAAGGATTAAAAAACTTACGCGCGGAAAGAGAGAGAAAGTTTTATTTTTAGACAGTACGGCTTTATTATCAGGAGGGCTGTTATCGCGTCATCTCGCTGCCTACGCCGAGGTATGAAATTAGTGCGTCCTGCTGGGTGCACGATTTTACTATCAGGTAGGCGTTGAATGAAAAGCGCGCAGCTTGACGAGCAGTGAATACTGAATTGGGATATTTCATTCCGAGATAAAACGTAAAAATACGTGTGAAAACGTCGATATTAAATTATGGCGGACGGATAAAATGCTGAAATTTATTAACGACACGGCTAATAAAAATCCGTATGTCATGCATTAAATACGAGCTGATTTATTTTAATTTTAGCTATTTGCAGAAGGATTGTGTTTATTATCTGACCCATAAGATCGGAATTTAATTTTAGCGTAATTAATAGTCTTTCTGAAATTTCTTTTGAAAAAGTTATTAGCGAAAAATGCAGTTAAATGAAATTTTGCTTCCTCCTAAAGGAAGCTTTGTGATAGTAATTTTTGCAGTTGTAAAATCATATAGTTTTTGAAAAATGTCTGTATGGGTGCGCGTATGCGTGTGGTTGCGGCTTTTTCATTGAATATCTAAAAAACTACGCTTACAAAATTGTAAACGCTAAGATAATAAACTGATACGAAGTTTATGGGAAATTAAAGTAAAATATATAAATATATATTCTATTGACGTAACAGAAACTTTTCTAGAAGTATTATAAACTTTTTATGTAAAAAATGGTTGGTTTTAAGTGAGTGCAGTATCACCCATAAATATGTTAAAGTACTTCTTATAAGTAGGTATAAGTAGGTATATAGAGTACTCCCTAATGCGTATCGATGTTAGATAATTGAACATGATTGATGCAAAAAGTTTCCTAAAGAGAAAACAAGAGAAACCTGTACAAATTGGCATTATTGGAATATGCTTATGAAACTTGTTGGTTTTCTTGCAATATTCAAATATTCATTTTAAAGTAAGTTTAAATTTATTGAGATTAAAAAATAATTGTGTGTCATATTATTAAAGCTGTAAAACGTGCGAAGAAAAGTGTTTCAAGTCTACCTTCGAAATCTCGACAATTTTTTCCAAACCAATAAACGAAATCTCAATAATTTTGTCCAAACGAAGTTGAAGAGTCAGAAAACAAGAAAAGAAAAAAATGTCTCATCAACTAGATTTCTTGCAGTCTACTTGCCTTAATAAAAAAGGCGTAAAAGTTGGGGTCGCACAAAGACGAACCCAGAGTCGTAGACTCAGAGAAATGATTCCATAAATATTCCTGAAGGTCAGAATTGAGAAAAAAGTGATAAAATCCATTTGGTCCGTCAGATAGAATATCAAAAAATAATCGACTTTTTTCAATTTATCACTTATTAATAAAGATCAAGAAAGTTAAAATTGGCTAACATCGTGACGTCACAACATTAGTTAAAACTGGTATTAGGGTTCAAACATTTATAACAATGATCCATTCTCAGTTTGATTTAGAAATTGTTTATTAACAACGAAAATGCAAAAGAAGTAAACTCTTACTGATATTGCAATTAATGAAATTTGTCTTGATCAGCTTTTAAAACGCATTCGATTAGTCTAGCAGCGGTATCACAAGCATCAACGCCAGCTGCAAAAAATTATTAAAATATAAAATGATTCTTATTATGCGAATTTTTGTACGTAAAATTAATACTACTTACTGAGTTTTGAACATCGTTGCCAGGTCTCGCTTTTTGGGGATTTTTCCGCTTGTGGATTAATGACTCCATCTGCGGACATCTGAAAAAGTATTTAAATAATATTTCATTTTCTTTTTGAAATATAAGAATTTAATTAACAGAAATTTAAAATTTTTACTCACGATTCCATTTTTTTTCATAACACACGCACTGTAGCATCCTACTTTACGGTCGATAACCATTGGGTTCGATCTAGCCATTTCTTTAACTTTTTCTGTAATTTTAAGTTCAGTAATTTTCAGAAAATCGTAAAACACTTATTTTTGTATATCATTAAATATAAAAATAAATCTTTTCCACATAATGAATTGATTTAATATTAAAAATTAAACAGTGTATACCATATCTGCCCACAAAATTAATTTAACTTAAGGACGCTCACACGAAAATTCAATTTCTTAGGATTTTCTTGAAATTTGAACTAAATGTCAATTTAAGTATACTTTGTAACTGGTAAAAATTTTAACCCACCTTGCGACACTAAAATTTGAGAAATTCAATG